>PVIU01012882.1:0-58241 GCA_004026605.1 Ondatra zibethicus | reverse complement strand
AGCAGCACAGACACTGAGAGAAACAATTAATAAATGGGACCTCCTGAAACTAAAAAGCTTCTGTAAAGCAAAGGACACGGTCAACAAGATAAAACGGCAGCCTACAGAATGGGAAAAGATCTTCACTAACCCCACATCAGACAGAGGTCTGATCTCCAAAATATACAAAGAACTCAAGAAATTGGACACCAAAAAAGCATGTAATCCAATAAAAAAATGGAGTACAGACCTAAACAGAGAACTCTCAACAGAGGAATCTAAAATGGCTGAAAGACACTTAAAGAAATGTTCAACATCCTTGGTCATCAGAGAAATGCAAATCAAAACAACTCTGAGATTCCATCTTACACCTGTAAGAATGGCCAAGATCAAAAACACTGATGACAACTTATGCTGGAGAGGTTGTGGGGAAAAGGGAACACTTCTGCATTGCTGGTGGGAATGACACCCTTTGGATGTCAGTGTGGCGATTTTTCAGAAAATTAGGAAAACAACCTTCCTCAAGACCCAATAATACCACTTTTAGGTATATATCCAAAGGATGCTCAATCATGCCACAAGGACATGTGCTCAACTATGTTCATAGCAGCTTTATTTGTCATAGCCAGAACCTGGAAACAATCTAAATGCCCCTCGACCGAAGAATGGATAAGGAAAACATGGTATATTACACAATGGAGTACTACACAGCAGAAAAAGAATAACATCTTGAATTTTGCAGGCAAATGGATGGAGCTAGAAAACATTATTTTGAATGAGGTAACCTAGACACAGACAATTATCACATGTACTCACTCATAGGTGGTTTTTAAACATAAAGCAAAGAAAACCAGCCTACAAACCACAATCCCAGAGAACTTAGACAACAATACGGACACTAAGAGAGACTTACATAGATCTAATGTACATGGGAAGTAGAAAGTATAAAAAGACAAGATCTCCTGAGTAAATTGGGAGCATGGAGACCTTGGGGGAGTGCTTAAGTGGGCGGGGAGTGGCAGGGAGGGGAGCAGAGAAAAATGTAGAGCTCAATAAATACCAATAAAAAAGAAAGAGTTAGTTCCGGACAGGCCTCAAAGCTACAGGGAAACCCTGTCTTGAAAAACCAAAAAAAAAAAAAAAAAAATTATTTTAAAGCAAACACAAAATAGAATATGTGGTGATTTGAATAAGAATGGCTCCCATAGGCTCATATATTTGAATGCATAGTCACCATGGATTGAAAAAAGAGGATGGAGGCTTTCTCTGACTCACTAATCTCAATCCTCAAGGCCCTTACATGTGTCCTTAGGACACTAAGAGAGACTTACATAGATCTAATCTACATGGGAAGTAGAAAAAGACAAGATCTCCTGAGTAAATTGGGAGCTTGGGGACCTTGGGGGAGGTTTGAAGGAAGGAGGGGAGGGTCAGGGAGGGGAGCAGAGAAAAATGTAGAGCTCAATAATTATCAATAAAAAAAAAAAAAGAATGCTTGACTAAATTTGATATTCTTACCTTAGATTGGTCAGGGATTTGAAGTTTCTCACATTCTATTTCGGATTTTTTCCAAGGATCATTCCATTTTTGAGAAGCTTCTTTTTCTTTCTTCTTTAAGGCAACCTGTTCATCTGTAAATAATGTCCTTTTTAAAAAATACATACAAAAACTGTAAAAAAAAGAATCATGTGAACAAATCACGACCTTAAGGAGCACAAAATGAAGGAGTTAATCAAAGTCGTTTGCTTGGGAGAAGATGACTCACAAGGCAGAAAGGAACTTGAAGGATATGGGATAAAGAAAACATTGAATTAGAGTCAAAACTTAAGTACAGCATAGACAGAATGTTTTTATTACAGAGATCAGTAACATGAAACAATTTCTCAGAATACTGTTGTGCTAACTGCTCTGCGTTTCCACCTTTCTATGTTACTGTTACTAACAGATTTATAAGGTACATAGCCTAACTTTAGGGTCAACTCCAAGCTCAACTGCTTCCTGCCAATGTAATAGACACACTGCTATTTTTCACGCTAAACCCTGGTTTCTTCTGTAAAATTAGTCAATAGTATCACCTATTTCAGGGTAGGATGTACTCAGTTCTTACTAACTTCTGAAAGTAAAATAGGAACTGGCTGCTGAGATGGCTCACTAGTCACCAAGCCTGACACCCTAAATCCAATCCCAATGGGAGAAGAAGAGAACTGACCCTTACAAATTGTTCTCTCTCTCTCTCTCTCTCTCTCTCTCTCTCTCTCTCTCTCTCTCTCTCTCTCTCTCACACACACACACACACACACACACACACACACACACACACACACACACACACACAAACAGAAAAGGTCCAGGACTATTTGCAGGACTCCAGAAGGATGCTAGAGGCACACTGCTTATAGTGAACAAGACTTGCTAATGTACTGAAAGGTAACCAAGTACCCCATGGGCCAACCGACCTATACAAGAAAGTATATAAATTACCCAGCTCTTTCTTCCACTGCACTCTTCTGGCTTCCAACAAACTTCTATCACGCTCCCGCTCCCCCAGAGTACTGAATATGTCAGCTGGCTTCCACTCATTCTCTCTAAGATAGAACACACACAGGAACCAAGAAGCCTTATCATTATGTTTCCATGTGACTGATGGCCAAGTCTTCAGAGCACTTCACATGCAATGGACAAGCAAATACATATTCTCCAAATACCCCAGAAACACATGTGAGTCACATACATGCCCATTTTCTGCTCATGCTGCTGAAAGGCCTCTTGAGCTCTACTGAGGACACACTTCCTTTCATCTGAGACAGGTGAGATGGCCTCCGTCTTCTGCAGTGACCCTGTGGCATTCACACTCTTTGGCTGGCTAGGGACACTGATTAACTGGAAACTGTCTTGGCCTAGGAAATAAAATGCATGTTTTAAAATCACACTATTGTATAGCATCCCATCCTAATATACAGTCAAAAGAAATGTCTTAGCAGGCATGATGGCTCTACCCATAACCCTCAGGTAAAACTTAGGAAGCCAGGGCAGGAAGATCACTCTGAGTTTGAGGCCAGTCTGGACAACATACCAAGTCTTTGGCCAGCCTAGGATGCAAAGACCTTGTCTCAAAATAAATAAATAAATGAAAACAGGGAGGTGTGGAAGCGCTAACCTTTAGTCCCAACACTCAGGAGTCAGAGGCAGGCCAGTCTGTTTCAGGCCAGCCCTGGCTACACAGTCAGAACCTGACTCTTGGGAATGATAGCACACACCTGTCATCCTGGCACTCAGGAGACAGAGCAAGAGAATCAGAAGTTAAGGCAGCCTCAGCGACATGACAGCATCTCAGAAACAAAGGCGGACAGGCTAGAGTACAGCCCGGTCAGTAGAGTGCCTGCCTTGCATGAACACAGCCTTAGGCTGACCCCCAAGCACCATATAATCCAGCACGTAGGGCAAACCTAGAGTCTTGGCACTTGGGAGGTAAGGGAAGAAAAACTAGGAGGAGTTCAAGAAGACCCTAGAAACAACAGCAGGGTTATTATAACAAATAACAAAAACAGACTGACAGGATCTTCTCGTTTGAGATAGGGTGCTGGTAGACTGAGGCCAGGCTGACCTACATGAGACCCTCCCCGAAACAATAATCAAGAAAAAGAGAAAAGTTGAGGCCCAGAGATTAAATAGCTGACTCCTTGTCATAGCCATACAACTTTTTACAACAACAACAAAACTAAAACCAAAACAGAAAAATGTAGAGCTCAATAAATATCAATAAAAAAGAAAGAGTTAGTTCCGGACAGGCCTCAAAGCTACAGGGAAACCCTGTCTTGAAAAACCAAAAAAAAAAAAAAAAAAGAAAAAAAATTATTTTAAAGCAAACACAAAATAGAATATGTGGTGATTTTAATAAGAATGGCTCCCATAGGCTCATATATTTGAATGCATAGTCACCATGGATTGAAAAAAGAAAAGAGAGGATGGAGGCTTTCTCTGACTCACTAATCTCAATCCTCAAAGCCCTTACATGTGTCCTTAGGACACTAAGAGAGACTTACATAGATCTAATCTACATGGGAAGTAGAAAAAGACAAGATCTCCTGAGTAAATTGGGAGCTTGGGGACCTTGGGGGAGGTTTGAAGGAAGGAGGGGAGGGTCAGGGAGGGGAGCAGAGAAAAATGGCTGGGAATACCACTAAGCTTGTGTAGAAAATACCAAAATGCTTGCTCGTATGCCAACCCAGTATACTCCATCCCTAGCATTGCACGAACCAGTAAGGTGGAGCATACCTGTGTCGAAAAGCTCAGGAGGTGGAGGCAGGAAGGCAGAAGGTCAGTCTTCAGCTATGTACTGAGTTTGAAACCAGCCTAGTTACAAAACAAAACACCTCCATTCACTCTTGCCAAAATAATTTATATTTATAGCTTAATATATATAATTTAAAATTACATGTAATTTGTAATTATATATAACTATAATATAAATCACAATACAGAGAGAAGCAAATGCAAATAGTTTAATTAAAACCATGACCTCCCATAAATAAATGGAGGAACAATGGATTGGGGGGTGGGAACAGAGAGGGGATGGAGGGAGAGACTGGGAGAAGAGAGAGGGGAAACTGTGGCCGGGATGTAAAATAAATGAATAAATAAATTTATTAAAAAACCAACAACCATGACCTTGTTTTTCTTTTACCTGTGGAAGTTTTCTGTGAACTGTGGTCTATGTGCCCAGCTGCCATAATTAAACCAAGTCTGTACAAAAGATTCATGCTCTAGCTTAAACATCCTGTGCTCCCTCCTGAGTGTGCCATTTCTCTTACAAGAGGGAGCATCTAAAATGCAAGTTACCTCAGGTCTAAGTAAAATGTCTTAACTCTACTGGTATTAACTCTCCTTAAACCTATACAGTTCTGAGCTACAATTCTGGCCTAAAGAAAGCCAGCTTCCTTTATTTTACAGATGTCTAGATGGGGAGAAGTAACCCCACTCTGCACATGCGGGAACACACAGAAGTTCCCTGGCACCCAAGCTGGCTGTATGACCCTTCCATGGCATCTGAGTACTTTCACAGTCACAATGCCTTAGCTCAAAGCAACAGTGGGCTTTTAAAACAAAACTCTGATTAGCGGAACAGAAAGCCTACAATACTCTTCCAGGAATACATCTGATCTACGCTGGTGAAAGAACAGTACAGCCAACCTTAGCGGGGACAGAGGGAAGGACAGGAAGCACAAACCGGGACCGGAACATGATATTTCAGAAACTCAAGTCTTCACAGCAAGGCATCTTAACATTCCCTTCAATATCAGAGGCTTATCTTTTTAAACCCTTGTGTGTAATGTTTCATTTTTGAAATGGGTTCCCACTGTGTAGCCCAAGCTTGCCTCAGTTTGTATACTCCTGCTTCAGTCTGCTGAGTTCAGGGACTACAGGCCTAAACCCCATTGCTGGCTTATATAAATATTTTAACTGCTGAGCTATCTCCAGCCCCTAAACCAGCTTTTAATATTATTTTGAGGCCAGGCATAGTGTCAAAGGCTTTTAATACCAGCATTCAATAGGCAGAGGCAGATGGATCTTCGTGAGTCTGAGCACCAGTCTGGTCTATGCACAAAGCTCCAGGACCAGACCAGAGCTACATAAAGAGACCCTGACAAAGAAAGAGAGAGAGAGAGAGAGAGAGAGAGAGAGAGAGAGAGAGAGAGAAGAAAGGAAGAAAGAAAGGAAGAAAGGAAGGAAAGAAAGAAGAAAGGAAGAAGGGAAGGAAGGAAGAAAGAAAGAAAGGAAGAAAGGAAGGAAAGAAGGAAGGAAGAAAGAAGGGAAGGAAGGAAGGAAGAAAGGAAGGAAGAAAGAAAGGAAGAAGAAAGGATATTTTAAGCATTAATCTTAACATATGGCAACATTATAAAGCAGTTTTACATATTTTATGTATAAGAAAGCCTAATGTGTGATGGTGCATGCCTTTAATCCCAGCATTCAGGAGGCAGAGGCAGGCAGGATCTCTGTGAGTTTGAGACCAGGCTGGGCTACAGAGCGTGTTCCAGGATAGTCAGGGCTATACAGAGAAACCCTGTCCTGGAACACCCTCCCTCCAAAAAAACCAAAAGATCACTGCATGTTAAATCAGATCTCAAGAGACAGTCTCTAAAGCAGCCAATGAATCTGAAATACAATAGTACATACTGGGAAAATTAATACTTAACAAGGTTTAAGAAGAATCTTACTTGCTTTCTCCTCCTTTCCATTTTCAGCTAGGGACAGAGATCCATTTCCTTGGCTCACACTCATCAAAATCTGCCGTAGTTGGTCTTGGGTTAGACACACCACGCTGCTGTTCATGTTTTCGCTGGCGTGTGTTTTGCAAGGCTTCTGTTGAGCCACTTGGCATTTATCTGCGGTGTTTATAATCTTCTGGACGGTAGAGGCTGCAGGTGAAGACTCTTTTGGGAAATGAAGACAGTCTTTTTCTGCATGCTGCTGACATGAATCCTGAGACGGTGAAAACGGCAATCTGCTTTTCTCAGATCTTGCCTGTGAAGTTTCTGAACTGATTATCTTTTTTTGAAAAATGTTTTCACTCCCAATGTAAGAATTCTGTGTTGATCTTAGAATGTGTCCAGTCTGTTTTATTCTTAAAGGACATTTTGCAATCTTGATCTTATTTCCCATCTGTGAAAACACAAGTTTATTCTTTATGACAGTATATGAAAAAAACTGACCTGTTCCTTTCTGTCTGGAGACACAGTACTGCTATGCAGCCTAAGCCGGCCTTGATCCCCTCATCTCTTCTGAGACTGCAAGTATGAACCACTACACCCGGCTAACAACCATCTTTATGCTTAAAATCTGTGATAAACTAGGCCTCCATAGGTACTATAGCCATAAGTTATTGTTTACCTTTGTACACTTTCACTTGAAAGACTCAACAATGAGAAATTATTTTAACTCTAGGTAATAGAGAACACAAAATTGTATGTTATAGGTCATCTTCATTCTATGCCAGCTTTGAATTTTGTACCAGTAAATTATGTAACTCACACTCTCTCTTTGAGGTTACCAGTCCTTATCCCTTGACTATCTTAGCTGCTCGGTCACACTCACCAATTCCAGTCCCGTGTGGACTACTATTGTGGTCACATCCACATAGTAATTCTTCCACGCCTCTGACAGTCACTTCCTCATCGTCCAATATTCTCCAGATGGCCTCACTCATTCCCCAGTGTCCCTGATATTACACTGTGACCCCAGTGATCTTATATTGACCCTGTAAGGGCCCACAACTGCAAGCACTTCACAATTCCAAGTTCTGGATAAAGTCTATCACTCCTGCTTCCTAACCCATTCTCTCCCACACCCCAATCCTAAGCCTGCTTACGCATGCTGGGATCCACTACTGCCCATCCTAGCACCACCCCCTTGCTCATTTCCTTCTTAACAATCCTTTCTTTTCCCTTCTTTAATCTGCAGTCGTTCACATACTAAGCAAACCCCTCACCTGTGTATGCCTGGCTCTAGGTTCTGGTTGTTTTTGAAAAAATATATTTTATGTATGTGTGCCTGAGTTTGTTTATGTTTCGTGTATTTGCTGGGCCCATGAGGTCAGAAGAAGTGAGAGATCCCCTGGAACTGGAGTTACAGATGGGTGTGAGCTGCCCTGTTGCAGGAGCGGTCAGTGCTCTTAGCCACTGAGCCATCATCTCTCCAGCTGCTGGATGCATGTTTTGGAAAACTCCAGCATCCAGGTACCTTTTTGCTTTTGCATCCCTGGAGCTTTTACAATATAACTATCTAAATGATGGGTGACAAATTAAAATATGTCCCATAAGTTAGACCAGATGGAAACTGGCATGATCTCAAGGGCATTTCTCTCATCTAAAGGATGCCACCATATTTTCCCAGCTATGCTGCACTCTTGTAGAGGAATACAGCCTAGCTGTAAGATCCTCCAATAGTTCAAGAAAATCAAGAATGCCAGATTTTAGATTCTCATTTTTAGGCATAAGTAAGTCATTTTAGTGCCAGGTGTGGTGTACCCCTTTAATTCTAGCACTCAGGAGGCAGAGGCAGGTGCACCTCTGTGAGTTCCAGGACAGCCAGGGCTGTGTGGAGATATAAAGCTAAACTTTATGTCCTATATGTCCCCATGGTACACCATCTTCCACAATAACTCATTTTTCATAATTTGGCATTTTGTAATATTTTCTATAGTCCCGGAATATACTTCCCAACTTCTTCTCAAAACAAAACACCTCAAAACCAAGTCGATTTAGTTTTTCAAAAGTCACTTTATCAAACTATCAAACACTGCGCATGGCTCCGACAGGTGACCCCACCCACCACCTCAGCTCGCCTCCAGCAGCTGGAATGCTCCTCTTCTGCTGTCTTCACTCATGAGACTGTGTCATCGTTGGGCACTTTAGTTCTTTAAACATTATCTCATTCAGACTCCTAAGCACTGTGCACTCCCGTGACAGGCATTAGAAACCATTTCTAATGAATGACCACCAGGTTAAGTTCAGTGCCTTACCAGGCGCTCCGTAGACTGCTATCACTGAGCAGGAATCAGTTTCCTGTGACGGTCATCTGTCTGCCTTCCCAGGGCTGCATACTGTGCTTTCCCACCTAGGAAGCTAGATCACATCCACCTCCCTTACGAAAGTCCTACAGTGAGCTGAGCATGTACTGTATGCCTGTAATCCCAGCACTGTGGCGGGGGCAGGAAGACAATGAAGTTCTGTGCTAGCCTGAGTTATACAGTGAAACCTGTCTTTAAAAAAAAAAAAAAGTCTTAATGGATTCCCTATAGTAAGTCACACCATTTTCAAGGTATTGGAGCAAAAATTCAAACGTTCCACACAAGCTTTGTGTCCGAGGTGTCCCTGGGTACACCATTTTCTACAATAGCTTATTTTTCATAATTTAGCATTTTGTAATATTTTCTGTAGGCCTGGAATATACTTCCCAACTTCATTAACTAATCCCTCATCTCTGAACTTCTAATCACAAAGTCACCTCATGTATGCATCGTCTCTTGCTTCTACACTGGCAGCTTCTCTCCTTTCTAGGTCTCTAGCCTCCACCTAACTCTGTCACTGTAGTCATCTGCCTGACCTGCGCTCTTCTAGAGAACAAGGGCAGAGCTTTTTCACTGCCTCCCTCTCCTGAAGAGGACAAAAGAGGCCAGAGTAGAGCTGGACGCCGTGTGTGTGGCGCTTCACCGCTGCTGGACATCGCTGCTGGACGCCGTGTGTGTGGCGCTTCACCGCTGCTGGACATGCCTGCTGGACACAAACCTACCAACTGCAGTCCAGTGACGAGGATTATTTTGCCATATTCCAGTTGTGCCAAAAGTGTTATACAGAAAAGGTCTTCTTAAAACATAACCAAAACCCAAAACCTCAGCTGGGAAGTGGGGGCGCATGTCTTTAATCCCAGCACTCTGGAAGCAAAGGCAGGGGCATATCTGTGAGTTCGAGGCCAGCCTGGTCTATGAAGCAAATGTTCCAGGACAGTCAGGGCTGTTACACAGGAAACCCTGTCTCGGAAAAACTCAGTGACTTGGCACATTATGTCAAGATATACTTAGTTAATTCTGAACCAAAGAGGAATAATAAAAGGAGACTGGAAACAAAAAAAAAAAACCAAAAACAAAACCTTACCCATAAAGGTTCAGTTATATTCAGGTTCCTGACCAGGAAAACCAACACAGCCCATATCATTCCCAAGAGCTTACTGGATGAGATTTTGTCATAAAACACCTTTTCATAGTACACTGCTTTTTTTCTTTTATTTTCTTTTTTAAACCAAGTTCTATGACTACTTCTTATACTATCAAGACAAAGTTCTGGTTGGAGAGATTGCCCAGTGGTTAAAGTGCTTGCCACAAAATTGCAAGGAGCAGTACTTAGATGCTCAGAGCACACATAAATGCTGGGCGCATATGAAGGCCAACCTGTAATTCCAGCACTCAGCAGAGGCAGAAATCCTCTAGAGAAAGCTGCCCAGATTAACTAGACTGGCAAGTTCTGGGTACAACTCAGAGACCCTGCCTCAACATTTAGAACTAATGAAAGTATACATTTCACATGTGGAAAGAGGTAGGGTCAAAAATCACTTAACTTACCTTCACAGAAACTTTTGATTTATGTTCTACAAAAGAAAATAAAATTACTAAACTATAAACCCAAAACATGTGTGACAAAAGAAAACGTTAAGTGCTGTTTAAGATGACAGTCTAAAAATACCAGCCCAAAAGCATCAAGCCTCACTTGAGTATTCCAACTTTTACAATGTGGTGGTTCAAGTATTAACCTCCATTTCATTTTTGTTTCAGTTATCTTTCCAAGGCAAGACTATGGAGCAGGCAAATAACTTCATGGAAAAGACTGAGAAACTATACTGAGTTTCAAAACTAAGTAATAATAATAAATACTTTAACAACTATGGCTATAATGTATAAATATAACTTTCTCACACAATAGTTTGGTTACATGCAAAGCACATAATTTTCTAAACTCCACCTGCATTACTCATTCAGCAAGAAGGTATGCTAACATCAAAAACATGACAGATGGAATACATTTTATGAACCAAAACTGACAGCAGCAATCACTGTCGCAATCTGATTTTATTTGGATAAACATCAATTCAAAGACATTTAAGAGAAGAAGCTTTTTCCAAGTGTCATTTAATTGTCTATCACAAGCAAAATGTCTGCTAAACTACTACATGTTCTACATATAAACTCAAACATTTTAGACTTCCAGTAATACATCATACCATATGGAGACAGTATTAGCTTGGTTTTTCCATCCAATAATTCAGTTTCAAGCTTTAAGCCATCTCTGCAATATAAAAAGAAATTGATTTTGACACTTTAATAGTAATCAGAAGTATTTATATGAATCTTGAAAGTAAAACTATTCCTCTGAATGTATATAGGAATCATGTGACCATCAAAGCAGGGGTTTTTGTTTCTCTAAAGTCATACAGTTCAGGATGCCCTCAACCTCACTATGTAGGCCAAGGCGGCTTTGAATTCCTGATCCTCCTGCCTGAACCTCTCTCCAAAGTAGTCTTTATATTTTAGAATATTTTTTTCGAGGCTGGAGAGATGGCTCAGCAGTTAAGAGCTGAACCAACATTGCAGCTAACAACCACCTCTCTGGCCTTCAAGGGCACCAGGCACACAAGTGGCCCACAGTCTTATATGCAGACATGACACTCATACACACAAAATTAAAATAAATGATAACTTCTCAGTAAGGCAAACATTTGTCATTTTTAACCTGAAATATGATTTTTGCTACTGGTAAGGAATAAAGTAATTCGGTTATAATAGCATCCTTTAACCTGTAGCTCTATACCAAAAATTCCATGCTGCTACCACAACTACTTACCAAGGTGTAAGACATTGATATGCCATTTATTAGTTTTGTAATGGTTCATGACTGACGTATTCTAAGGAGGGCTGCAAGCACCTGGAAATGTTTAAAATGGTCACCAAGGTAACAGCTGCTTAAGCACCCAATTTGGGATATTTCATATAATACATGGATGCTTTAGTGCCTCTTTGTTTTACTATCATAATAAATACATAAGAAACGTTGCCTAATACGACACTTTACATGTCAAAGGCACCAGCATAAAAACGGTAAACACTACCAGCAAAACTTACGTTGTCTATTAAGTTAATCATCAAAACTCCATTGGTGGGATTACACGCAGTATTTCATTGTTTTATTGGGGGTGGGTGGGTAATGTGTCCATGAACCGCAACGGAGACAAAGGAGATGTTAAAGAGAAAATATCAAACCAAGCAATTACGGGCGAGCAGGTTAAGAAAGGTCTAACTAGCAACGCTAAACTCAGTGTTGCTTTGATAGAGGAATCAAAGTGCCTTGGTTTGTTAAAGGAAACAATGTGGGAGAAAGCTTGTTTGAGGCATCCGGTAACAGGGCTATGAACAGCTCATGTTTACATTAGAAGGCAACATCTTGAATGAAATCGAAGTTGCTAGTACCCTATCCTACCTCTCTTCCTGGGGGCAGGCTGCCTCGTTTATTTCTAAACTCCCAGATGAGAACCTAACATTCAGCTTCTGGATGCGCGGTTACGTCCCGGTTTGGTAGTTGGTAAAACGCTGAACTTCTGAAATGAAGACCACGCCCAGACTCAGTCCTGCCCCAGCTCAGGGTGCCCCAGCTCGGTGCAGGGCATCGGTGGCGACCAGAGCTGCTCACCCTCCGGGGCGCCGTCCCCGTTCCGGGGCACTGCGCCATCACAACCCGCGCTCGACCGCCGTCCCCGCGCCCGCTGCCCTGCAGCCCAGGATGTCCCCGCCCGCTTACCCTAGGTTCATGGCCAGGTCGCCCACCCGCAGCTCTGCCAGGCCGCTTGTGTACCCAGGTCGCTGCGGCTGCGCAATAAACGCTACGCCGATAGGGTGCCTAGATGTCAGTCGAGCCAATCAGAGTGGCGCATGCTGGCGGGTGTGTTCGGCTTGAGTCGGCCTCCCGGGACTCTGCGCTTTGTAGGGGCGTCTGCAATTCCCAGGGTTCCCGCCGGCCTCAGGGAGTCACCTTGGCTCAGACGGATGTTTTCAAACAGACAGAAACAACAGATGTAACGCTCTTATTTCGTATTTAAAGGAGAAATTTATTTTAGCACAAAAATGTTGAGAGACTAAGGACGCCTAAGGCACATAGTGTGTGTCTGTCTCATCAAGCTTTGCATATTGAAGTTCTGTAAAATCATCATCATTTATGTCCCGGCAAAGCTTAAGCATGCATGGGCAGCCGTTTATGGTGGTTCTTCAGTTGTTCCTATCCTAGGCAGTCCTAGATGCTTCTGTTATTGTCATACCCGAGGTCCCACAGTCTTCCTTTATGTTGTCTATCCAGCGTTTTCTGGGTCTTTCTCTTCACTTTATCCGGTGAGCTCCTCCAAGCAGTGCTATTGTCGGGTATCTGCCATCATTGATTCTTGTAACTTGGCGGAAGTATCTCAAGTGCCTTTGCCATATTCTTCTGTATATGGAGATCTTTCTTTCCTTCTTTTCTTTTGTTTGTTTTTTGTTTTTCGAGATAGTGTTTCTCTGTTGCTTTGGAGCCTGCCCTGGAACTAGCTCTTGTAGACCAAGCTGGCCTCGAACTCAAGAGATCTGCCTGCCTCTACCTCCCGAGTACTGAGATTAAAGGCGTGCACCACCACTGCCCTGCTGATGGAGATGTTTCTTAATGTCATCGTTGCTCAGTTCTATCTCTTCCTGTGACATCTAGGATCCTCCTAAGGTCTCTGTTTTCTGCTACACTCCCTATGAGATTATGGGGGCCAATTGCATTCAAACTAACACACCCTCATCTAAGGAGTGGGTAGTGAGGATCATGAGACCCTTCTCAGACAATTACATGCAATACTGCCGTAATTTACACGTGTGTTCTGAGGAGACGATGCCCAAGTATGTACAGCCATGGAGAAGTCATCATGCTTGCTGGGTGCATACCGTCCAATGTCATTACTTTCAGCTCATCCAAGCTCCAGCCTAAAACCTGTCACCCATGCTCGCTCCAAAAGCAACCCTAATAGAATTGTTCTGTTGTTAGGATTCCAGGAAGAGGGAAGTAAGTTATGCTTATCCCTAGCAACTACCTTGAGGAAGAGCCATTTTTAAATTTTGTCTTGTTTTGTTTTTAAAGATATGTATGTGCGTGTGCTCCCCCGCTTCCATCCTGTCAATAACAGGGTTTGCATAGCTACAGGTGACTTGAGTGTTGGGGTCCGAACTTGGTGCCTCTGGAAGAGCAACAAGTGACAATTTTGACTGAGCCTTAAAACATTAACAGGGGTCATTCAGACAGCTAGACATAGGCTATGTTGTTCAATAGTTCAGTGGTCAGTGCCTCTTTGTGCCTGGAGATAGCTCTGTTGATGACAGGTATACAAGTTTGGTTCATGTTGTGATCATCGGTGCAGCATGTGAAGAACTGAGGAGGAATATATATATTAAAGACTACTACTACTACTCCTGGACAATGAAACACTCTTCAGAACAGCGGCTGGATGTGTTCGAGACAGCATGGCTCAGGAGGATTCTAGGCGGCACACGAACATACAAGCTGAGCAACAATGACATTAAGAAACATCTCCATCTCCAGAAGGATATGGCAAAGGCACCTGAGATACTCAGCCATGCTATGAGAATTAATGATGGCAGATACCCGAAGACAGCACTGCTTGGAGGAGTGTACAGGATAAGGCAAAGAGGAAGGTCCCCCCAAAACACGCTGGATAAACAGCATAAAGGAAGACTGGAACCTCGGGTGTGACAGTAACACAAGCATCTAGGACTGCCCAGGACAGGAACAGCTGGAGAACCGTGACAAATGGGCTGCCCATGCATGCTTAAGCATTGCCAGGGCATAAATGAATGAATGGGTGAATGAATGAATGAATGAGGACCAGACTAGAAACCCTTCCCCACTGAGGCTGGTGTTTTGCAGAGCAGAATGAGAAAAAGCACCCACTTTGAAAATGATATGTAAAGGTCTCAATCTTCCAGCATTTGGGTGCCATTTAGAGTCTAAGTTTCCTCTCAGTTCTGTCCTCTTCCTTCTTGGAAGTGTCCTATTTTTGTTTGTTTGTTTGTTTGTTTGTTGTTTTCGAGACAGGGTTTCTCTGTGTAGCCTTGGCTATCCTGGAACTTGTAGACTAGGCTGGCCTTGAACTCACAGAGATCTGCTAGCCTCTGCCTCACAAGTACTGAGTGTGCCACCCCTGTCTGGAGAGTTCTGTGATTTCTAAAGCTTTGTCTGGAACTCTTCCGAAACCTTCCCCTGTGGGCATGGGGTGGAGACCTGTCATATGAGGGCTCAGAAGGCTAAGGTGGGAAGATGACCGCAAATCTGATGCCAGTCTGGTGACCACAAAAAAACAGAGCTGTCAACTCAAGAGGGATAAGATATGGTTAATTCTGGAGTCAAATATGAGTGACGATGGCCTAGGAACACAGATTTTGGTTTCCTGGAATTCCGTATTTCAATGTGGTAACAGTTTCTTGATGTTTTATAGTAACAGAACAAAGAAAGTCATAAATCAAAACTTTTCAAATATGTTGGTGGGGACCCCGCGTAGAAGGAGTGCATACAGCAGAGCTGGGGGCCTCCGTCAGCAGCCTCACGAGCTGTGTGATGGCATGCTTAGCTTTTGGGGTGGTGCAAGCTAGTAGTCTACTAAGAAAAATGGTAAGTCAGACACAGAGAAGGGCAGCAAATGGGAATTAATTAGGCTAAAGATAGTCCAAGATGGTCTGCAGAGAAGGCTCAGTGGTTGACAAGCATTTGCTGCTCCCCCAGAGGACTGAGGTTTGATTCCCAGCACCCACATGACAGCTCACAACTGTCTGTGATGCTAATCCCAGGACATCTGATGCCTTTTTTTTTTGGTACCTGTGGGCACCAGGCATATGTATGTGTACACAGATGTGTATATAGGTAAACCACTCACACATATGAAAACTAATAGAAAGAAGGAAAAGAAAATCAACCAACCAAAGGTCTCCCAGAACTCCACAAGTGGGAAAGCTTGCTCATATCCTGTATCAGTGGAGTTCTCTTATCCTCCTCACATCCAGCAATGTTGGTGATTCACTTGTGAGCATGGCTTCACAGAACAAGTTAATTAGATTCCTCTCTGTCTCCAGGACCAGACAACAGAAACTGAAGGAGATATGCATTATACGAAAGCAAAGTTAAATTACATAAATTGTTCAGGTGTGAAGGGCTGCAGGTCTTAACTGAGAAATCCCGGGAAATGTCTTCAGAAATATGCAACCAGCAGGGGAGGAGGTGTAGGGGGAAAGGGACAGCCAAAGACACCCCCGGGCTCTGAAATCAGAGCCAGTGAAAGAAACACACACTGGCTCTGAGACCCAAGCCAGTGAAAGAAATACTTTAGCCACAAGCCCAGAACCAAAGAATACACCCTGACTCTGAAACCAGAGCCAAAGCAACATACTTTGGCCCTAGAATCAGAGCCAGTGAAAGAATTATGCGCTGGCCCCGAAACTAGAGCCGAAAAGCTTAAAAAAAGAAAGAAAGAAAGAAAGAAAGGAAGGAAGGAAGGAAGGAAGGAAGAAAGAAAGGAAGGAAGGAAAAGGCCAGTGAGAGAAACACAGGTTGACCCTGAAATCAATCATCTCTGTCCTTGACCAACTAAACTAACCAATCCCTCTTCTCCTTGGGAAAACTACGCCCCTAAGAAGTTTAAGCCCTGCCCCTGTTTAGTTTGTGGCTGCTCTTTTTCCTCCCTGGTAGAGACGGCCACTCTCCTGGATTCTTACATCCCAATAAATCTCTTGAACGAGGTTTGGGTGAAGCTCTTCTTTTGCCGGAGGAGAGATGGAGTGGCGGACACTCTTAAGGGGTGCACAGGTCGCATAGCTAATGGTGGAGAGGCACCTGGTGATAGATGGTGATGTCACTGCTTTGGTGTCAGAAGTTAGGCTGCTCCTGTGATGGAAACAGCCTCAATTTGATAAAGATTGTCTGCACGCGAGGACACACACACACACACACACACACACACCGACAACACCCTATAGCCAGTATCAGGATAACTTGATAAAGACTGTCTACACACACACAGCAACAACACACTATAGGATAACTTAAAAGTAGGCTCTCTAGGCAGGAAGAAAGCAGAGACAACGGAAGAGGAAGCCCAAGCCCCTCCTTCTCCTTTAAGAACCACCCCAAGCCAATGACCTAACTTCCACAAGGCCACACCTCCTAAAGGCTCCACCCATCCGTAAGGGCGCTACTGGAAGATGACTCTTTGGGAGGCAGTTGAGATACAAACAGTAGCACACCGTTAGGTGGAATCTTGGTTTGAGCAGGTCTGTATTTCCTGAAGGGATTAAGTGAGAGAGAAGAGGCTCTCCAACCATGGAAAGCATCTCTGGGGTTTGCTCGGATATAAAGTGGTCTGAGGGAAAAAGCAGACTCACATATCACCCGTTAAACCTTCTGCCCCCAAGCATGGTGCCTCATCCCTGTAATTCCAGCCCTTGGCCTGAAGCAGGAGAATTCTAGTTCCAGGTCAGCCCAGCTGTTCACTCAGATCCTGCCTCAGGAAACAACCGATAACAGCAATCGGCAGCAGCTGTGCCCGCTCTCCAGCAGAAGCCACCAAGCACCTGGCATTTCAGCAGTCCTCAGCCTGTGGGTCCTGACGCCTTCGGGTCGAACGACTGACTCTTTCCCAGGAGTCACCTAAGATCGTTGGAAAGCACAGCTATTCACACTAGAATTCATAACAGCAGCAAAATTACAATTAAGAAGTAGCAACAAAAATAATTTTTTGGGTGGGGGGTCAGCACATCCCCAGGAACTGTAATAAAGAACAATGGCTTATGGAAGAGAAGACAGTTAAAGGCCTGACTAACCTCACTTCATAAACCCAGAGTAATCAAGACAGTGTGGTTCTGTCACTACAAAATAAAAGAGTGATGGTTGTGACTCCTTGTGATAGGAATGGTGACAATAAGACCAGAGAAAAATCGTAAAGTGTTGATGGAAGTAGATTCTTTTGTAAAGATGGTGAAGGGCCAATTTATCTTATTTTGAAAACTACACATAAGGGATGGAGAGATTGCTCAGAGGTTAAGAGCACTGACTACTCTTCCAGAGGTCCTGAGTTCAATTCCCAGCAACCACATGGTGGTTCACGGTCATCTATAATGAGATCTGGTGCCCTCTTCTGGCATGCAAGCATATATGGAAGGAATACATAATAAATAAATAAGCCTTCCCCATACTTCTCACATATGTTGAAATGTATGACGGCAAACATGTTTCTCCAGAGCTCATATCTCACAAAGCTGTAGCATGAGTACTAAAATCCCAGAGACTGATATAGGGGCTAAGGCTGAAGATCAGAAAAGCAGAGCAGTCAGCCGCTAGAGAGACCTTTCACCTCTACCAACGCTCAGACCAAAGGGGCAATCCTCAGACTGCCTAGACTGTGCTGTGTCTCCATCAAACCCCAGACTCCACACTCCACTGAGTTCCTGTCTCTTGCCCTTTGTATTCCTTTCTCCGCCCAGCCATATCACTCAAGTCTCCTCCTCCCTAGCGCTGGGATTAATGGTGTGTGACTCCCAAACATTGGGATTAAAGGTGTGAGCCTTTAATCTGTTTCTGTGGATCTGTTTCTGGATCGATTTTGTGTAGCCCAGGGTAGTCTTGAACTCACAGAGATCTGCCTCTGTCTCCTGAGTCCTAGGGTTAAAGGTGTGTGCCACCATTCCCCGGCCTCTAGTGACTTAGCTTTGCACTCTGATCTTCAGGTAAACTTTATTAAAATACAAATAAAATATCACTACGCAAAGCAATGTCACTCATGCTTTTCCCAGGTACTTTCCCCTTCTCTTGTTGATTGTTTGGATAGCCCATGTACTTTTCATCCCTTTGATGTGGGTGATTTTGAATCTGATCTTGACAGAACACAGCAGATGGCAGTAGAGGCCCAACTTCAACTAAGAAAATGCCATATGGTATTCACAGATGAAACTTATGCTAGCTGAAAAGCTGTGCTTTTACAGAATTAACATGGACAACTGAAAATAATAGAAAATCATGACTTTCTTCCTAGTCATTTGGAGACCATTCCCAAACTATGCGGAGTTAATTTTTATAAGCACTTCATTAATAAAGCCCACATTCATTCCTTTTTCCCTTTTCAAAAAATTTATTTTTTTAAGTTAACATGCAGAGTAATGAGTCTCATTATGGCGTTTTCATACAAGTATGCTATTTTTTAAAAAGATATATTTATTTTTATTTTATATGTCCGAGTGTTTGCCTCATACACATGCATGTGCCATAGGCCTTCCTGGTGCCAGAGGAATCAGATCTCTGGAACTGGAGTTACAGATCTGCTGTGAGCCATCATGTAAGTGCCAGGAACTTAACCAGGATCCTTTGGAAGAGCCACAAATGTCCTTAACCAGTGAGTCATCTCTTCGGTCCCACAAATGTGTTAATATATTTTGTTCTTATTCATGTCCCTGTCCACTGCTCCACACAAAACAATCCTGTTTTTAAACCACATTCCTTTATTTTAGAAGTAGGGCATGTGTATTTTCCGGGTGGTGGTGGTGCACACTTTTAATCCCAGCACTCGGGAGGCAGAGGCAGGCGGATCTTTGTGAGTTCGAGGCCAGCCTGGTCTACAAGAGCTAGTTCCAGGACAGGCTCCACAGCCACAGAGAAACCCTGGCTCGAAAAACCAAAAAAAAAAAAAAAAAAAAAACCAAAAAAGTAGGGCGTGCATACAAAACATGTACAGAAATCAGATGCTCAGATGGTAACAGAAGTGAGTGGGGTCTTCTGCCATATGCATTTTAATGTTTGAGCTCAGAGGCACAACTTAATTGTTAAGTGGTTGCTTGTTCCCTCGATAATGAGTATGTGAACTAGTTGTTGAAGTTTGACTTTCATAAATAAATCTCATATAAAATTTCTTAAGCATTCTAATATTTTGTTATAGTAGGGCAACAAAATTTTTGACAAGACCTTTTTTTTCTTAAGAGACCTTGACTCACTATGTAGACCAGGCTGGCCTCAAACCCACAGAGATCTGCCTGCCTCTGCCTCCCCACTGCTGGGATTAAAGAGGTGTGCACCACACCTTTCAATTCTAGTTCACAAGAATTTTTTAAAAAGCTATCCTTATGCAAAACCTTCTGCTTCAAAAGCCTCAGAACACGGTTTTGAGACACCGAAGAAAGAACCAGAGAGCTGTACGGGGCTTTGGTTGTCTTTTATGATACAGGTAACCCTCATGGTGGCTCTACTGGAGACAAAGTCAACCCTGGCCTGCCAGCAGCTGTGTTTATACATAACCAGAGCAAAGAGAAACCGGGGCCCAGTTCACGGATGAATTAACTAACTTCTAACGGATGAATTTCCAGTCTCTAACAGATGTTAGTGTCTTTCTCCGGTTCACTGTCTCCAAAGGACAGAAAAGGCAGCAACTCTTCCTCCTTGCTGTACCGTGTGCGTGTGTGTGTGTGTGTGTGTGTGTGTTTTAAGTATTTTAAATAATTTCTAACATTTATTTATTGTCATGTGTGTGTCAGAATACATGTATGTGTGAGTACTATTTGTGGAAGTTGATTCTCTCCATCCACCATTTGGGTCCCAGTAAAGGAACTCAGCCTTGACCACAGGCACCTTTACCCATGAGCCATCTGACAGCCCCTGGTTTTCTTTCTTTTGTTTATTTATTTTTAACAGAGCCGCATGTAGACCAGGCTAGCTTCCAACTCCTTATGTAGAACTTCGGATCCCCCTCTGCCTTTGGAGTGCTGAGATTACAAACTGTGTTCCACTGGGCGGCCACAGCACCTACCCCATACAATTTGCCTAGCACCC
Organism: Ondatra zibethicus; assembly: GCA_004026605.1. Classification (NCBI taxonomy): domain Eukaryota; kingdom Metazoa; phylum Chordata; class Mammalia; order Rodentia; family Cricetidae; genus Ondatra; species Ondatra zibethicus. Next base: position 37,836 of record PVIU01012882.1, on the reverse strand, counting down.
GCTGAGGACAAGTCACTGTGGCTGCAGCAGAAACTGACATTGGGGTGTTCCCCACACTCTACAGGAGGAGATTGTTCCAGAGCCTCTTCTCTATGTCTCCCTATTGTCCCCAGTCCTCCACCGCACGCTCCCATATTACTTTCAATGGGCTGCTTTCCTTGCGTGACTAAGGCCCGCCCAGAAGATGGAGAACAGCTCTGATTGAACTCCCAACTGCCTGCTTCTCAGTGAACTCTGCTGTGTGATTCCTGAAGAAGTTAATTGGCTCCTGCGAGTTTCCGTTTCTTTCCCTAAAAAATGGGGACAAGAGTAGAACTCGACATTATAGTTTTGAAGTATGAGTATTGGGGAAAGTTGCCAGGCTCCAGCGTCATTGCTTTCCCGGTGCCTGCGTTCTGCAGAAGGCATTAGCATACCGGTCCCCAGTTGATCTTTCTCAGCTTAACTACAATGTGTCCGCCTCACACAGCCAGTTCCTGTTCCTGTTTCTCCTCTCTCCTCTCCCGAAGTGCTGCCTTCTCTTGCTTGCTGATGTTTGTCTACATTACTTCCAGAGAGATTCATGACCAATTTTGCTTACTCCTTCCCACTGGAGACATACTTCTTGGCCACCCACCTTTCCTAACGTTCCCCGGGACGGGCTCTGAGAACACAGAATCCCTGAGTATCACGAGATGATGCACCAGATGGCTTCCCTTCCCCTGAGTAAGAAATATTTGAAAATGAGCCACTTTACAAATATACTTGGAAGCACTGAATTGAACAATGCTCAGTCTATGGGGAGACTCATGAGAGCTTAACTTTGCATTTTATTTTACACTCCGTGAAGGCAACAAACATACTCTTTCTTGATAGCTTCATCAGACGTTTGCAGGCACGAGATAATATGCCACAGCAAGAACTACCTAACTTTGTCTCTGAAGATATCACTGGATTGGAACAAAAAATTTGATCACAATATTCTTGAACAAAGAATAAAACAAAACTGCTTGATGGGAAGTTGAGACAGTACAGAGGGTCCAGACAGCACTTGTGGCCAAGCCTGATGTCCTGAGTTCTAACCCTGGACCGTACACAGTAGAAGGAGAGAATGGATTTCCGTAAGATATGTCTGATCTCCACACATGCACTGTGGTCTTAGCAAACACTCCCTTGTGCACCAGGCACATGTGTGTGTACATACACATACATAAAATAAAAACACAATAATAAAAACGTCTAAAAAGCTGTTTTGTAAGAACTATTGAAATCAACTCACAGTTGTGGAAAGTGGACTGTGTATCAGGTAGTGTGCTAAGTACTTGAAAAGCGTTTGCTTATTTTATTCTTTAGAGAGTCACGCTTTGCAGTTCTGCATCTTCATCCAGGCTTTTAAAAGATAACTTGGTGTTATAGCAGAATTAGAAAAGGAAATACCAAATATATTCTTTTAATTTTAAAAATTCTGTAAAAAATATTCTGTCGGGCGGGGGGGACACGCAAAGATGGGGACAGACCACCAAGTATAAGAAACCAGAAGCAAACTTTATTCCAGGAAGAAAAAAAAATTAAAATAAAAAACACCTCAAGGCACAAAAAGCTTATCAGATAGCTGAGACCACAGCCAGAGACGGGTTTGTAAGGCTGTGGTAAAGGCCGGTTTCTGATCTTACCTTCTTATAGTAAGGGGCACCAAACAGTAGGTCTGAACAAAGAAATTCTTACAATCTCAAGGTAAAACTCAGATACAGATTGCCTTACTTTATAGTCTTCATTAACAGAGATTTTCAGTAAAACTAGTGTTTGTACTTAATCTGTTGTCTTCCCTGGTATTCCTAGGTGGTGTTTACTGAAGCCCTGCGCTCTCCCCTTTGATGCTGCGAGTTTCACATAGCAGGGCTAATGCATAATCCAGAGATCACATATATCCACCTCCTAAAAGTTAACTCAGCTCATATCCATTAATATCCATTAATAATTAATCACGGATGGCTGGGGTGTTATTTTAGGGCTAATATCAGTTTGCAGAGGGCTGCTTCAGCCTTGTAAACAGAGCTATGGGTTGTAAAGCAGAGCAACCCACTGTTAAGAGTTAATCCTTAAGCTGCTGAGAAAGCTGTTGCCAGTCTGCTCTCATTCTCCTAAACTTACAACTTCATATTTTTTTTTATTTTTACATTTTTATTTTTGGAATCTACATTTTTATATTCTTATTCTTGGACCCTTAAATAAAATGATATTCTATAATTGTTGAGAAAAAATTAAAACCCATCTGTAGATCCTTGGTGTGGGAGAATTGTCCGTATTCTGTCAATCATGATTTAAATAAACGCTGATTGGCCATTAACCAGGATGTATAGGTGGGACAACCAGACAGGAAGTAGAGGCGGAGCGAGGAGAATAGGAGAATTCTGGGAAGCAGGAAGCTCTCTTGGCACTCCTGCCTGGACCACCGAAGAAGCAGGATGTGACCTGCCCCGCTGAGAAAGGTACTGAGCCATGTGGCTAACATAGATAGGGATAATGGGTTAATATAACTTATAAGAACTAATACGAAGCCTGAGCTAATGGGCCAATCAGTTTATAACCTAATGTAGACTCTCTGCGTGATTTTCTCTGGGACCTAATGACTGTGGGACCTGGTGGGAGGACAGAAAACAACCAGGCCCTCATGCTACAGATCCTAGTATTATGCCCACCTGACAGAGAATAAAAATGTGGCTTAGTGAGGTTAGATAGCTTTGTTTAGGTTAGATGAAGAAGAGGAGAGCCGAGCTGTCTGCCTTTGAAGTCTAATCCCACAGAAACATCCTATGGAATCTAGTCAGTATAGAGAAATTTTCCTGTAAAACTCGATGCATTAGATGCTCTCTCAAATCTATAGGTTCACCAGGTATAGTGGTGCATGTGTACAATTCCAGTACGTAGGAAGGTGAGGCAGGAGGATGGCCTTCAATTCCAGTTTGGGCCCCGTCACAAGACCCTCCATCACATAAACAAACAATAAATAACTATCCCACAAGTTTTAGTCCTCAACTTGTCCCCCCCCCCCATCCCTGGGTGTTAGGATAAAGGTCCTAGGTTGGTCTTTTTATTTTGTTTTTGGACAGGGTCTCATGTAGTCTAGGGTTCAAACTCACTACTTAGTTAGCGATGACCTTGACGTTCTGATTCTCCTCTTTTTGTCTCCCAAGTGCTAGAGTTATAGGCTTCTGCTGCTCATCTGGATTATAGATTGATAGTCTAAAAAATAAATTTGCTACTGTCACAGAGCTTAGTCATACAGAATCTATTGGGCACTTACCATACTAAAACACATGCGTGGGGCCGGGGAGGTGGCCCAGAATTTAGGAGCACCAGCTGCTCTTCAGAGGACCTGGGTCTGATTCCCAGCACCTTCATGGCAGCTCAAAACCATCTGTAACTCCAGTACCAGGAGATCTGGTAAACTTCTGGTCTATGAGGGAACTGGGCACATGTGGTACACAGACATCCATGCAGGCAAAACACCCATACCTAAAATGAAAAACAGTACACCCGTAATTTTTTCTTTTCTCTTCCCACTGCCAAGAAATCCATCAAATCCAACTGGCTTTACCTTCTGCCTGTGTCTCAGATGGCTCCAGTCTTGCTGTTTGCTCCTCCCTAACCTTGCTTCAAGTTATCATCTCTATTCTGTGTGTGATGACTGTTCAGTAAACAGGGCTGTACTTCCAGGCTTAGTAACGGTTTCTTTCATTGTTTGACCCCTACAGGTCAAAGACATCCATATCTAGAGAACAGGGCTCAGTAAATATAGGCCAGATGAGCGTAGCTCTGGGTTATGCAAAGATGAAGAAAGAGAGGCAGGAGAGCATAAGAATGCAATGTTCGACTCCAGCCTCGGCTCGAGCAGCATTATCTGCCGCAGACTCCTGCAGGCACCATCTGAGACATTGTCTGTGAGTCCCTAGCTATCTAGACATCCCAAGACCAGGATTTCTCACCTGGGAAACAAATTAATAGCAGAGGGACTTGGTGCCACACCCTGCTCCCCATTCCTTCCCTGCCTCCTGCCTGGGAACCAGAGAGCCTAGTTGTAACCTCCCCTAGCCTCAGAAAGCTGTAAGATCAGACCCCCACCACACACACACTTCTGCCACTTGGGCTGATTTCTCTCTTCAGAGACTTTGCCATGCTGTCTGTGGTGCTGGGGCCTAAACACTCCTCGGGTCCCCTGCCATGCTGTTGCCTCTTTCTCTGTCTTTGGCATTAATAACTCTTATTATAAACTTCTTACCCCTTGGTAATCCATCTCAGTGTCCTCTTGATACCCCCCTCCACCCCATACCTAAAACCCAATGCGGAAAGACAAAACAAACTGTAGATACCTGTGAAGGGAAAGGCAATGCTCACTAGAGCCTCTCACTAGCCAAGAATCAAGAATTCAAGCACAATTAACAGTACTTGCGGGCTGGAGAGATGGCTCAGTGGTTAAGAGCACTGCCTGCTCTTCCAAAGGTCCTGAGTTCAATTCCCGGCAACCACATAGTGGCTCACAACCATCTGTAATGAGATCTGGTGCCCTCTTCTGGCCTGCAGGCATACATGCAGAAAGAATACTGAGAATACTATATACATAATAAATAAATAAATCTTTAAAAAATAAAATAAAATGCTCCCCAGAAAACAGACTGATGGTTTTTGCCAGGTGGTGGCGCACACCTTTAATCCCAGCACTAGGGAGGCAGAAGCAGGCGGATCTCTGTGAGTTCGAGACCAGCCTGGTCTACAGAGCTAGTTCCAGGACAGGCTCCAAAGCCACAGAGAAACCCTGTCTCGAAAAACCAAAAAAAAAAAAAAAAAAACAAACAAAAAAACAAAAAACAAAACAAAACAAAAAAAAACAGTACTTGCTGTGAAGGTTGCCGATATCGAAATAACATTCCTCTTGTAGAACCATGCCTAAGACCCAAGCTTGTAAGACCTGCAGCTCTGGCCTTATCCCTTCCCTGGGCATTTCTTGAGACTCTCAACAAGACTTAACTTGATTTGTAGTAGAGCTGTGGTACCTTCCCGCAGCACATTCTTGTGATCTAACCCCATCAAGTAGGTGCCTCTCAGGAACCACTCCGTGATCTCATTTAGGTTCCTTGGCAACCCTTTGAAGACAATAAATTCAAAACCCACCAAAACCCTATATAAATATTATAAAGCCAGTGTAGTGTGAGTCCCTCTCAGAGAGCCCATACTCAACTCAGGCAGGTCTTACCATCTTCCTGAGCAAGTCCTTTCTATTAACCCATCTGGAAATCTGTTAAAAACCTCTTAATAAACACCAACCCTGCCTCATATTGCCTTGTGCTTAAATTCTTTCTGCACTAAAGCCAAAGATCTGGTTTTCCTTGAGTCTTGGTCCCTAAAAGATTAAAGGAGTTCCTCTGACTGCTGTGGGTGACAGCATTGTCTCCTGCTGTGGACAGAAAGTATATCTTTACCCTTATGGAGTTCTCTCCATGTTAATGAGAAGAGACCTTATGTACACAGACACAGAGAAGCGTGAAACTGTTGTAAGAGGGGCTCACCAAGTCTGGCTCACAGCATCGCCAAAGACAGGAGGAATGCCTCTCTGTGAGCTTGGGAGGTCAGAGGATATGCAAATGAACACTTGAACAAGGATCAAGGACATTCCAAGTAGAAAAAAGGTGTGTCGAAAGACAGGATGGAGGAAACCGGAAGTGCTAGGCAGCAGGTCAGCACACACATCAGGTGGGATGGGTAGTCAGTCAGCCAGCAGGTGTGGAGGCTGCTGAGCATGGACCCCTCCCTGATGAAGAGCTTTGGACCCCACCTCTCCTTTCTCTGGTGGCACACTTTTTTGTTTTGTTTTGTTTTTTGAGACAGGGTTTCTCTGTAGCTTTTAGAGGCTGTCCTGGAACTAGCTCTTGTAGACCAGGCTGGCCTCGAACTCACAGAGATCCACCTGCCTCTGCCTCCCGAGTGCTGGGACTAAAGGCATGCGCCACCACCACCCGGCTTACACTTCTTTTAAGAAAGGAAAAAATATCACTATGCCCTCCTTAAGATTTAAAATAACACAGAAAAAGGAGGAAGGTAGAGAAAGCCGGGCGTTGGTAAAAACCACTGAGGAAGGCTTTTTCTTTCTGGTAAAGCATGGCTATTTTATGGATTTTTAAATTTTTCTTTAATTCTCTTTGTGTTTACATGTGGCTATATATGCACATTTATGTGTATGTATATGTGTGTGTGTGTGTGTGTGTATGGTGGGTGTATGCATGTGTTGAACAACCTTGGATATCATTCCTTAGGCATTCTATTATTCAGGGTTCTCTAGAAGAACAGAATTGATATATTCCACATATATGGGATTTATTAGAACGTCTTACAGAGTGTTGCCCAGCTAGTCCAACAGTGACAGTCTACCAAGAAGAAGGTCCACGAGACCAGCAGTTGTGCAGTCCACGGGTCTGGGTGTCTCAGCATATGGCAGAATCCGGAAGAAGTAGGCTTCAATGCCAGTGAGGGAACAGATGTGCCAGCGGGAGCGAGAGCAAGCGGGCAGAGAGCTTCCTTCTTCCGTGCCCCTTCTATAGACTGCCAGCAGAAGGTGTGGCCCAGATTAAACGTGGATCTTCTTACTTCAGATGATTCAATTAAGAAAAATCCCTCACAAGTGTACCCGGAGCTTGGTTTTTAGTTAATTCCAGATGTAGTCAAGTTGACAACCAAGAATAAGCACCACCCTCCTTTTTTTTCCCCCTCCTTGGCCTGAAACTCACCAAGAAGACTGGCTGGCCAGTGGACATAGGATCTTCCTGTCTGCATTTCCCGTTGCTGGGTTACAAGTGTGCATCACTGTGCCCATCCTTTCAGATATGGGTTCCGAGGAGAGATATGGGTTCCGAGGAGAGATATGGGTTCCGAGGATTAAGGCCCGGCCTTTATGTTTGCAAGGCAAGCAACCTTGTCAGCTGGCCTATCTCCCCAGCCTTAACTTTTCTGATGCATATGTTATAGGAGTTTGGCTTTCTATCTTTTTATTTATTTTTATTTTTATGTGCATTAGTGTTTTGCCATGGATGTTGGGTCCCCTGGAACTGGAGTTACAGACAGTCGTGAGCTGTCATGTAGGTGCTGGGAATTGAATCCCAGTCCTCTGGGGGAGCATCAGTGCTAATAACCACTAAGCCAGCTCGCCAGTCCCCAAGTTTGTTTTTGTTTTTTTTTTTTTAAAGTGTGTGTGTAGGATTGAATGATACCTCTGACTTTGGATGTTCTAACCTGCCCAAAAGACTAAATGAGTATAAAGACAGAATGGTACAAGTGAAGTTTTATCAAGCCATGGATGGTTATTGGACAGTACTGCTGGCACAAAAACAAACACATTTTTTTTTTAACCTCAAAGGGAATAAGACAATTTATTCTGTAGTCAAATATGAGTGATCTTGACCCAGGAACACAAATTCGGGTTACCTCAAATACCACATTCCAAAGGTATAAAATGCCCTTATTAAAGGGTGAAAGATTAATAGCACATTCCAGTATGATAGTAGTCATGTTAGGTTTGTATAGCAACAGAATGAAGACACTCCTGAGTCAGGCACGTTCAAATGCACTGTGGAAGTATCAAGTGTGCATGGGGCAGGGGACCTCTGCCACAGGCCTCAGAGGTTGTCTGATAGTAGGCTCAGACTCTGAGTTGGTGCAACCTTAGGTGTTTGTGCCTTCCTAAATGCTGTGCTTAATAGGCAAAAGGAAGTTAGGTCACACAGGGAGCTGGGCTACTGATGGGGCTGAAGATGATCCCAAATGACTTTGGCTCCCAAGTGTACCCTTCCAGTTCTTCACAGTCAGCAAACCAGCCCCTAGAACATTTAACACAGTGCGACTTTGTCTGGGAAATTCAGTCTACACTCCTGTGAATCAGGATTTGCAGACAGAAAACAATAATTCAAAGCATGCTTAAAAATTTCATTTTAAATGGACTATTTATTCTCTGTGGAGAATAATTACATGAAATTAGCGTAAACTGCAAGAGCCAAGGTAGATGTTTGCATATCTCTGTGTATAATCATTAATTAAATATGACACTTTAAAAATTGTCTACAAGGCAGAATTCAATATTTATCTTACATAATAATTTTACTTGAGTTGTAAAAGTTCTATGATTTATTATTAACTGTAAGGTAAAATAGTTATGGAAAATAGATCAAAATTTGTGTGTGTAATATATATCATATATATTGCATGCTAATATATACACACATATACATACATATATACACACACACATATATTACATGCATACACATACATACATACACATATGCATGTATGTATATATGTATTACATGCTAAGCCAACTGGTCTCCTACTGCACTGTATCTCACCCATAATTGCTTGTCATGTTTTTTCAATGTGCAAAATAATGGGTTTCACTGTAACATTTTCAAACAGGCATATCATACTTGATCATATTACCCCTCCTTATTACCTTCCATTTTCCCTCCCTCTCTCTGGTATCCTTCTTTTCCCAGACTTGGTAGAGCAGAGTCTGGGTCTAACAGTTCTAACAACCCAGGCATGGCCACCAAGGTCTAGTGACAACCCCTTCCCCTCCCCAAGGTTCATCTTTGGGGTACAGAAATGAGGTTAGGTTTAAACAGAAGCAAGAGTTATGCATGAGCAGAACTATGCAAAAGCTCTTTCCAGGAAACAAGCTCCCTCTCTGGCTCGCTATAGACTTTGGCCTTTTCTTCGGCCGAGCAAGAGATTCCAGAGAATTCCAGTTTCGTGGGCCCATTGTTCAAGCCTGACAACTGACAGGAGAGATACAGATGTCTCAGCCCGTGGGTCTTCATTGCTGCCTGGATGGTCACATTTCCCCCAAACCTCCCCTGGTGCTTGCATGTAATGCAAGCTAGTGTCATTTAGATGCATTTCTCACCCAGCTGTGGTGACCCACACCTGGAATCTCACTTTGGAAACTGAGGCGGGAGAATTGTTGCTTGGTTGAGGCCAACTTGGGACTACTTAACAGTACTGCCAAATAAATAGATTGCTGTGGGACAATGGTCTATACCCTGTTAATTGTATTTTAATAGAATGCTGATTGGCCAGTAGCCAGGCAGGCAGTATAGGCGGGACAAGAACAGGAGATTTCTGGGAAGAGGAAAGGTTCAGTCTGCAGCTGTCACCCAGACACAGAGGAAGCCAGACACAGAGTGTAATGTTCTGTCCTGTCTCTTTAAGAGACAAGCCATGCCCACTCCCTTCCAGCTTCCAGCCTCAGTCTCTCAGAGAGGCAGCTGCTGACTCCTCTCTCTCTTCCTTTCCCCTCTCTCTTTTTTCTCTTCCCTCTCTTCTCTCTCTATCTATCTCCCCCCTCCCCTTTTTCCTTCCACTCAATAACCCCACCTAATAAATGTTCAACTTTACTCTGCATGGTGTATCTGCCTCTCTCTCACCCAGCTGAGAGGTTTTTGTTAGTTTAAAAGGACAACCTCACTAAACAAATTTCAGATCAAATTTCTCTCTCATGCTGCCTTCCATAGTGTTAAAAATACTTTTCATTGTGCAAAAGTATCTGTCACAGTCATTCTGACATAAATATGCTACTGTTTATACAATGTATATGTCTAAAACTTCTGTTTTCACAAACCCAAAGAATTCTTGTGAGTTCCAGAGAGCCAAATTGAAGGATCCACCTTAAAAACAGTTCAGATACATCCCCCTCAATCCCCTGGTCCTAATTTTTTTCCTTAATTTAACTTTGTCCTCTGTTCTGCCAATACCTTAACCAGGTGTAAGAGACACCAGACAGTTCCATGCCACAAGCCCTGGACAGGAGCAAAGAGATCAACCATGCCAGGATGTGGTCAGCACCCAGCCTTCTCCGGTTCCCCCCAAAGACGATGCCTACTAACAAGCAGGAAGAAGCCTTGAGAATCCACCTACCCAATTCCTTTAACCTGTGGTGTCTAATCTCCTGCTTTTTATTATAAAAAAGAGGTGGGAATGTAATGTTCTGTCCTGTCTCTTTAAGAGACAAGCCACGCCCACTCCCTTCCAGCTTCCAGCCTCAGTCTTGCTCTCCCTTGGTCCCCCTCTCTCCCTCTCTCTTCCTCTCCCCTTTCTCTTTTCTCTCTCTCTTTTCTCTCTCTTTCTCTTCTCTCTCTCACTCTCTCTTCCCCTTTTCCCCTTTCTCCTTCCCCTCAATAACCTACCTAATAAATGTTCAACTTTACTCTGCATGGTTTATCTGCCTCTCTCTCACCCGCCCTCCACCGCCGCCACATGGCTGGAACCATTGGGGACCTGCTGCATGGACTCAACCCTGCAGCAAGCTGCTGGGGACTCGTAACAAAAACATTACACAGAGGATGCAAGATGTGACTGCCTTGCCAAAACTGATACCAAACCACATGACTAACACAGACAAGAATTATAGGCTAATATGAGTTAATAAGAAGCCTGAGCTAATAGGCCAATCAGTTTATAATTAATGTAAGCCTCTGTATTTCTTTGGGATAAATGGCTGTGGGACTGGGCAGGACAGAAACCTTTGTCAACAAATGGTGCGCCTGGTCACCCTGCCTATACTTCCTGCCTGGCTACTGGCCAATCATAGTTTTATTAAAATACAATTGACAGGGTACAGACCATTGTCCTACAGCAGATAGCTAAATAAACCAAGAAACTTTTCTCATGCCCAAATGTCAATTTTACATGAAAGTGGATGCATATAAGCATTTGTAATATTAGTGCAAAACTTAGATATCCCATTGGGGGCTGGAGAGATGGCTCAGTGGTTAAGAACATTTTTTTTTTGTTTTTTTGAGACAAGGTTTCACTGTAGTTTTAGAGCCTGTCCTGGAGCTAGCTCTTGTAGACCAGGCTGGCCTTAAATTCACAGTGATCTGCCTGCCTCTGCCTCCCGAGTGCTGGAATTAAAGGCATGCGCCACCACCACCCGGCTAGAACATTTATAACTATTCAGGGGATTCAAGTCCGTCCCCCCCCCCCGAGCATCATATCAAGAGGCTCACAACCGCCTGTAATCATCGCTCCAAAGGATCAGATGTTGTTTCTGGCTTCTACTGACAGCTATACCCTCACACAGACAATACATGTATATAAATGATTAAAAGCGAAAATATATCTTAAGAAAGTAAAATTAATATTACATTGGACCTCATGTGTTAAGTTCATAGGATTTGAGGAGAGTCTTTTTGAGGAGTAATCTTCCCCATTGTCCATGTTTAAAGCCTCTTTATCATTCCAAAATGTTCCCTCTGGTCTAGGGATGCTATTCAGCTGCACAGCACTGCCTTGCTTGATGAAGGTTCTAGTTTTGATCTTAACATTGACTAGAATGGAGGAAGGTGAGGAGGGAGGGAGAGAGAGACAAAGGGAGGAAGGGAGGGAAGGAGAGAGAGAGAGAGCCCCTTAAAATATATATGAGTTGGAGCAGCCATATGCTGTAGTCATATATCAATGACTACAGTAGGATGTCTGGTAGTGGTACTGGCACTTGGCAGTGCACACCTTTCGTCCCAGCACTCAGGAAGCAGAGACAGGTGGATCTCTATGAGTTCAAGGTCAGCCTGGTTGACAGAGTGAGTTTCAGACTACCTGGGGCTATACCTAGTGAGACCTCTCGTTTGCCATCAAAGAGGAAGGCTAAAGATATGGTTCAACAGTTAAAGAGCCTACTGCTGTTCCAAAGGACCCGAGTTCAATTCCTAGCATCCACATCTGGTAGCTTACAACCCCCTGTAATTCTAGTTCCAGGAGGACCAATGCCTGTAGCCTCCAAGGATCCACACTCACAAGAATATACCCCACAGAGACATACATGTTTACTTGTCTGAGACTACAGGAGAACAGATCTGCAGACAGAATTCCCACACCAAAAATTTCCTTTTCTGACCTATAAAAACCCCAAGCCTCCTGTGCCTGGGCAAAGTCTCCATTTCACGGGGCGTGGTGCTGCCCTTCAGTCTGGGCACACAGTCTCCACTTCATGGGGCATGTGCTACCCTTCACTCTGGGCACACTGTCTCCACTTCATGGGAGAGTGCTGCCCTTCACACTGGGCACACTGTCTCCACTTCATGGGAGAGTGCTGCCCTTCACACTGGGCACACTGTCTCCACTTCATGGGAAGAGTGCTGCCCTTCACGACTCTCATTAAAGATTAGCTCACTTCTCCAGGGGTCAGACTCCTCTTGTTTTATTTTCACACAGCCCAGTCAATCCTGATCTAACACACGTGGTTAAAAATAGTAAATAATGCATAATCCACCACCAGTCCCAGCCCCAGGCAACCCTTGATCTCTGTCTCCACAGAAACCTGCTTGATCTCATTTAATTCAACTGTACAAAAGCAAAATGTGGGAGGACTTTCATCTTCTATGGCCTGGCATTTATTCCTGGCCCACAGCAGATGCTCAGTAAAGGAATCCCTAGTTTACACTGTGAAGAAAGAGTTGCTGAATTCATTGCAATGACTTTTGAACTTTTCGTGTCAGTGTGAAAATTATTGTACCCTCAGCAGGTTGTAAACGGAAGTAGAAAATTCTACTTCTGATCTTTCAGACACCTTGTTCAAATCCTGAGTAGTTTTTCCATTGACAGCAAGAATGTTTCTAAACTGCCGTTGTATCTACTGTCTCTGTCTATGGTGTAAACACTATCATTGCATCTACTGTCCCTTTCTATGGTATAAACACCATCATTGCATGCATCTGCTGTCTCTCTCTATGGTATAAATACCATCGTTGCATGTACTGTCCCTTTCTATGGTATAAACACCATCATTGCATCTACTGTCTCTGTCTATGGTATAAACAGCATCATTATGTCTACTGTCTCTATGGTATAAACACCATCCCTGTATCTACTGTCCCTTTCTATTGTATAAACACCATCAACTTGTAAAGCAAAAAACCCTGAAGCTGTCTCCAAGTTTTCACAAGACCTTTTGGGTTTGCCTGGCACTCTCCATGTAGCCCAAGCAGGCACTGAACTCACAGCAGTCCTCCTGCCTCAGCCTCCCAAATGCTGGGATTACAGGCATAAATTCACCAAGCCTGGATTAACGATCTCTCTTTTGATAGATAACTTTTACTTTAGAATTTGATGCTATTCACTATTTAAAATTTGTTTGTAGATTTATTTATTTTGTTTTATGTAGATGTTTGTTTGATCTACATGTATGTGTACTGTGCACATACAGCACCATCACAGGCCAGAAGGGCATGGGATCCCCTGGGACTGGAGCTATTGACAGCTGTGCACCACCATGTGGATGCTCGGAGTTAAAGCAGGGCCTCTGTAAGAGCAGCCAGTGCTCTCAATCACTGTGCCTTCTTTCTAGCACTCTACTTTCATTGTAAACATTTTTGGTTTTTTGTGCATTGGGTGGCTGGGGAGTGTGTGCTACGGAACACATGTAGTCAGGGAACACCTTGAGGAAGTTGATTTTCTGCTGGTGGCCATGTCAGAGGAGCAGCAGACAACACTGGAGCTTATACAATACAGCTCAGAGGATAGCAAAGCTACACTAGGTGCATCCGGGAGAGGCAAAGATCACCCACCCAGGCGATTGTCCCCAGAATGCCCCTTGCTTCTGCTGTGCTCCCTCCTACTTGCTGCTGCCGTGTTCCTGCTGTTCTTGGCATGGTGTGACATGGCATGTATATGAAAGGATCCTACTGTATCCAGGATTGTCGTAGTTAAAGACTACAACCCAGATACAGCCACCCAGACCCAAAACAATCACACAGAAACTATATTGATTGCAATACTGTTTGGCCAATAGCTTAAGCATATTTCTAGTTAGCCCTTACATCTTAAATTAACCCATTTCTATTATTTCATATTTACCACGAGGCTTGTGTTTTACCAGTAAGGCTCCGGGTGTCTTTCTCCTCCAGCAGCTACATGGCATCTCTCTGTACGTCTCTGTTTGGATTTTTCACCTGGCTTTACTCTGTTAAGCTATTGGCCGAAAGCAGCTTCTTTATTAACCAATGTCAATAAAACATATTTACAGCATACAGAAGGGAATCCCACATCATATTGTGTGATTTTTCTTGGGAAAATCCCACTCCTCATTGGGCAATTTACTTGCAGATTATAAAGAAGGTGACTTTTATAAAAGCACTGATGATTAGTTAGACCTACGATTTAATTGGACTTTCTGAGTTAACCTAAAAGATACAGGTGGTTAGGACAGTTAGTACAGATGATTAGGGCCATGATTTAGGATTCTGCCAATTGCTCCAACAAGAGATACCAAAAAAAGCAAAAATAGTCTAGCAGTTACATCCCCTTTGTTAGATAAGAACAAGGACATTTCACGCATTATAGATCCATGAGTTCTGCTCCATTGCTGCCTGCAGCTCCTCTGAAGTGACTGCTGGTGGTTCTCTTTCCACCACATGGGTGCTGGGCATTGAACTCAAGTCATCAGGCTTGGTGGCAGGCACCCTTTCCCATGGAGCCTCCTTGCCAGTCTGCCACTTACTTTTGAGATTTATTAGAGTACATAATTTGCCATCCAGTCATTTATAGAACCACTTTTCGGTGTGTATTATAGACGCCTCAAAAACAAAACAAATGTCAATTTTAGAATTTGGTGTCTAATTGTGACAGAACACAAATTTCTAAAAGATGAGCCAGTATAGACTTTCACAATTGATACACATTCAGGAATTTCACTTTCTGCATGTTTTCCTTTTAGAGCCAGTCAGAGTGGCACATGCCTTTAATACCAGCACTCAGCACTCTGGAAGCAGAGGCAAGCAGATCTTTTTGAGTTGATCTACATAGCAAGTTCCAGGACAGCCAGGGCTACACAGAGAAATTCTGTCTCAAAAAACCAAAAAGAAAAAACAAACAAAGCAAGCACTTAACAGATGCTAGCTGCTGTAGAAACTGCTCCACTAAGAATCTGAGTGGTTTCTGTCCTTCGTCATCATCTTCATCACAGTTCACTTCCTTTCTCTCAGCTTCACTACTGCTTCCTTTTCTGTTGTTGGCTTACTTTTCTGAGTATCTCTAGTAAGCTTTGTTCTGACTTTTCCCACCTAGCTGTTTGTGTCTTGCCGTCTGTACAAGGTAACTCTCTACTGCTTCAGCTTTGTTTCAGGGTCGCAGGTGCCAAGGTGGCAAGCCCGGCCCAGCTGATGCTTCTTGTTGCTTTGTGTTCCCCTGCAGCTTGCCTCTTCTTCGGCACCTCTAGCTCACTGCCTCAGAGCTGCTTGCTGTGTCTTCTGTGCGTTCAGCTGGAAGCTCTAAGCTAAGGGAGTTTCAAACTATAAGAGCAGGAATGTGAAAACCCTACAATTGTTCACCAGTTTTCTTTACAGTGAGTATTGTCTAAAGTGAATTATCATATGCATTGGCTATTTTTCTTGTTTTAATGCCAACATTCCTAACAAAAGCCACCGAGGGAAGGGTTCTGGCTCAGTTCAAGGGTCCAGCGTAACATGGCAGCAAAGTCGTGCTGGCAGGAGCTTGAGATTTCCACTACATTTTTAGTAATTTAATGAAGGAGAGAGAGAGCAGAAGAGAACAAGAAGAGAATGAGAGTGCACGCACAGGGGTGGGGTGGGGTGGGGACAGTGCTGCTCAGCTCACTTTCTCCTTCCAGGACTGGGGATGGCATGGTGCTGCACAGTTCGAGGTGAGTCTTATCATCTCGGCTAACTTTGCTTAGGAACTCCCTCACAGGTGTGCCTAGAGTGTTGTCTCTGGGTTGGTTTTAGATCCTATCTTGTTGACAATAGTTGATTCTAGATCCTATCTTGTTGACAATAGTTGGTTCTAGATCCCATGCTGTTGACAATAGTTGGTTCTAGATCCTGTCCTATCGACAATAGATGGTTCTAGATCCTAGCCTGTTGGCAATTGTTGGTTCTAGATCCTGCCTTGTTGACACTAGTTGGTTCTGGATCCTATCCTATTGACACTAGTTGGTTCTAGATCCTATCCTGTTGACAGTACGAATACCACACGTCCACCTCTTGTCAGTTTGACACTCATATGTTACTTTATGGGGGCTGTCTCTGCAGCCTTAAGAGGTTCAGGGTGATGAGCTGTGGGAAGCAGTTTTGTTCAGCATAACTCAGTAGCTGGTATTGGTTCAAACTTCTGGAGTTTGACTCCAAGTAGTTTATTTTATTTTAGGCATATTTTAAACACAACACAATTTGGTAAAAACTATTTTCCTGGTAATTAACTCAATTCTACTTGCGCAACAGAGCGCACATAGATCTCCTTGAAGAACAAAATAAGTTATAGCCAGATTGTTAGGGTCCTGGAGAAGCCCCATAAAAACCAACATCCATGGATGCAATTAGCAAGAGCATTTATTATCTCGAGAACAGAAGTACTAGCATGGTGGGGCTGCACATCCAACACAAAGGCAAAAATGGCAACCCCCCAAGAAAAGCTTGCAGGCTTTTTTGTACACAGGCAGTGAGATCATCTCTATCTAGGATTGGCTTATGCCAGAGGCAATCGTATTAGTACATTTCTAATTGGTTAGGACTAACAGGGGTTGGCTAAGGCTATAGCTTTTTCATTCTTGGGCAAGTCTGAACAAATCCTGTTGTGCCCATGTGGCAAGACCCCCCAATCAAGAGCACCATAGAGCAGGTATCCAATGCAAACACAAAGGAGTTTATTGATCACAAGCTCTAGCTTGGACCATCATCCAGCACGCTGGTACAGCAGGTGGAGGAGAATGGCCCTGAACCTCTGGGGTTGGAGGTTTTTAAAGGGAAACACTGCAAGCAGGGTGGTACAAGCCTTGGCATTTCAGGATTGGATAGGGGTATGCAACTTTTAAATTCATTGGCCGAGGTCTAGGGAATTTCCAAACAACTGCTATCAATAGCCACAAAGACATCTAGGACCTGCCGATGTTGTTTACCAAAGTTTCTCATTGGCTGGCCCGCCTGGGTGGGGTCGCCCTGACGAGGCCCTGGCAGTTTGTAGTTTGGAATTGTTTACAACTAAGTTCATCCTCTGGTTAGGCCCTGTCTAAAATGGAATTCTTTCTCAAAATGGAGTTTGATCTGCTCTTTCAGTCCCGACTTTGTCCTTATTTGGTTATTGCCTTAAGGTCAATGGGGTGTGGGGGAGTGTTTGGCCCAGGCCTAGTATGTGCAATTGTCCCTCTTCCTCATCGTCAGGTGCATTAGTGATTGATTGCCCTTTGTGTTTTTTTTTTCAGACACTGTCTTGTTTAGTTTCAAGAGGCAAGAACTGGGCCTAGTTCTTAACTAAGTTATTAGGATTTGTGAGGCCCAGGGCAGTCACACATAATGGGGCCCAGGCCATGTGGGGTCTAGGGCAGTCTGTCTACATATGGGGCCCAGGCTGCCCAGGTGCCATGGCAGGCAGCACCGAGTTCCAGGAAAATCCTTAAGCTGGCATCAAGTTGGGAGGGCCAGCACCTAAAGGGAAGTACCTGACATTCCAACCATTAGAAAAGATTAGATAAGATCAGCAGATGTCCCTGAGCCCAGGACTCACCTATTCCCCTTTTGCCAAGACCCCTAGACAAATGCCAGCCAATCAGGGTCCTGAACCCTGGAAATCCCCTTACCCCAACCTCTGCTATGATAAAAACCCTATCCCAACTGGGTTGGTCACTCCCTACTCTCGAACACTGTGTTGGACAGAGAGTCCAAGCTTAAGATTGAATAAAGGCTCTTTTCTTTTACATAGGAGTGCGGACTTCCTGGTGGTTTTAGGGGGACCTCACAGAACTGGGCATAACAAGGAATCTGTCATGGTATTTGCTTGCCTTCTCACAGATCAGATGTGACTACACTGAAATCTTTTGAAAATTTCATGTGAACAGGTTCTACAGATGGACTGAGAAAAACAAGCTTTCACTGAGGGTCTGGGAGAGAATCAGATGCCTGAAAGTCTCTAGCCGTGAAGATAGTGCAAAGGTCACCAGACTTGTCAGTCTCCAGCTTTCTGGGAGGGTAATAGGTGAAATGGATTAATAAAAAATGCTGGGGATCCCAAGTGCCTGTAGCTGTCAGCGGGCCATGAGACCATGCCGCAGGTCCCCAAGGAGTGGGGGGCAGGCTGGGGCCCCAGAGCTGCCAGTCCCAGGCAGGGATGGTGCACAAGACCACACACACAGGTCTCTGAAGGCTGCTGGTCCTGGGTAGGGAGACATGCAGTGGCAGGCGAGAGACAGAGACATGGATAGGCACACCATGCAGAGTGAGGTTGGATATTTATTTAGTGGGTTATGGAAGTATGGAAGGGAAGGAGGAGAAAGAGAAGAGGAAGGAGGGAGGGGGGGAGAAAGAAGGGAGAAGCTGCCTCTTCAAGAGGGAGATGGAAAAAGAAGACACTCAGGCTGCAAGCAGGAAGGAAGATCTGCCTGCCTCAGCAGATGGGGGGAGGGAGTGGGTGTGACTTGTCTCTTAAAGAGACAGACAGACCGTTACATTCCCATCTCTTTTTTATAATAAAAAGGCGGGAGGTCAGGCACCACAGGTTAAGGGAATTGGAGTGACAGAGTCTCAAGACTGCTTCCTGCTTATTTATGGACATCATCTTTGAGGGGGAATCTGAGAAGGCTGGGTGCTGGTCACATCCTGGAGTAGCTGGTCTGTTTGTTCCTGTCTGTTTTTTGTGGTATGGAAATGTCTGGTGTCTCTTACACCTGGTTAAGGTATTGGCAGAACAGAGGACAAAGTTAAGGAAAAAAATTTTTTTAGAACCAGGAAATTGAGAGGGGTGTATCTGACTTGTTTAAGGTGGATCCTTCAATTCGGCTCCCTGGAACTCACAAGAATTCTTTAGGTTTGTGAAAACAGAAGTTTTAGACATGTACATTGTATAAACCGTAGCATATTTACATCAGAATGACTGACAGATAATTTTGCACAATGAAAAGTATTTTTAAGACTATGGAAGGCAGTGTGAAAGAGAAATTTGATAACTTGTATTTGTCCTCACACCTTTATAACTTGCAGGTACACCACTTAATAACTTGTATTTGTAATTTACTGAAATTTGTTTGATGACGTTGTCCTTTTAAACTGACAAAACCTCTCAGCTGTCAAACTGCATCAGAGATCTTTGAGAAGGATAAAATTTTACTTGAGTTACTGATTAAAAAATGACAGTAACTTACTTGGTTGGCACCTAGAACTACTCCTGAGGGTCCTCCATGGTCACTGAGGGTTGTATTTACCTTCTGCTGTTTAGCTCAGGGCCTGCCAGGCTTCAGAAGATCCTGTGGGCTAAGAAATTTGTAGGAAGACAAGCCTACCTTGACCTGAGCAGCTAGGCTGTCAATTCCAGCGATTCTGTCCACGTCTGGAGATCTTCAGTTTAGTTGAAAGGCAGTTTTTCCCAGTGGTCAGTACTTGGCAGTTGAAGCAAACTGTGGATGGATGTTGTTCTGTGCCCGTTTGTCTTCTGTCTTCTTTGGAGGAAGTAGAGTGCTGCTAGGAGCCAAACTGTCTCTTTTTGTTATGAAAAGTTTTTTAATAATTAAATATTTAAATGCCATATTCCCCAGATCTCTGAGCAGTTGAGGTCTGTTTATCAGGTGTAACTACAGTATAGAATCTGCCTGGGGAGCCAGGTCTGAGTCTGAGCTTGGCTGTACTGGATCTTAACAGGTAAGATTTATACTCGTAAAAAGACAGAAAGAAAAAGAAACTGTTTGCAATAGAAGGTTAACAGCAGAACTGACAATAGTAGAGAACATATTAATATATTTTAAATGAGGGTTGGATTAAATATACAGCATTTTTGTAAGAGACTTGAAAGTATATACCAGTTTAAAACATGAGACTTATTGTTTTTGTAGTCTGAAATGAGATGCAATGAACAGACAATTATAAGATTTAACAGTAAACACAGGTGCATTTAAGTTACATGTGTGAACCCACACACAGAGAGTGAACAGGAATTGGGTAAGGTAGATGCTCTTGGTGGGCCCTACCAAAGGTATGCCATTGCACAAAACACACGTAACAGAGTCAGCAAGAGGAATTTAGAGACAAAAACGTAAGTAAACTGGGGAACCAAGCAAGGTATACCTCAGTAAAGATGGCAGGACTTGGTCACCTGACCTGGCTCTTAGTTGAGATGGCAGTAAAGTCACCTGACCTCAGTTAAGATGGTGGTAAGGTCACCCATGTAACAGAGTTAACACTGGGGAACCAGGCAGGGGATACCGCAGTAAAGATGGCAGAACTTGGTCACCTGACCTGGCTCTCAGCCAAGATGGAGGCAAAGTTACCTGACCCCAGTCAAAATGGCAGCAGTCACATGTAATATGCAGAAGCCACAATTTTTGAGCTGTAGGGGTTTTAAGCTCAATAATAAGAGAAGCCTAGAGGTAGGCCACAAACCACGGCTGGCAGCAAAAGGCTGGAATTGAAAAAGCTGCCTTGTGGATCTGACCAATCTTGTTGACAGCAGTAGCGGTGGCAGGGTCCATTTGCCTGTGCACTGACAGTAGTTAGAAAGCTCCCAAAAAAGTGGAGCCAGTGGGGCCGATGGAGTGAGGGTAGGAGCTGAAGAAGTAGGGCATTAAGGCCTGTGTTTTTAGGGCTGCTAAAAGGCATCCATCCCGGGGGGGGGCGACAAACTTGGATGGCTTGCTACCCATAGCTGAAGCCACGAAAACCTGCAAAATGGCGACACCATAAGGTGCACAGTGAGATGTCTTTTGACTGTGGGTGGGGTGTGAATCAGTGTGACCATTGCAAGACCCGGGAGGTGGCATCCCCTGGCCACAAGTGGGGCAGTAAGGCCTGGCTGGATTTTGTCGGGGTGACTTGAAACCCAGAGAGGCCACTCTGAGCAGCCTTTCATGGCAAGGGAAAAAAAAGAAAAGAAAAGGAAAAAAAGAGAAAGAAGAATCTGAGGGACCCTGGGCCCCTAGTCACGGGTAGATCAGCTCCAGGCTGTTCCAAACACAATTTCAGCTAAAGTAAGCAATCCAGACATGAATGTCAGCAAAGGGCACAACTGTAGCCTTGAAGACCATGGTTGGGGGCAGTTCCCCTATTTCTAGGAACACCAGAAGATTGCTGGAGCTCAATGGTCAGTTCCTTAGGTTCAGAGAAACAGTTAAGCTGACCAAAATGGGGGAAACTCACCAATAGAAGCTGGTGGTGTGAGTATAAATCACGCTCAGGCATATGGAACACGTGGTTGTTGTGGAAAAGATACCCGGTTCCAGATCCCGACCCTGGGAGAGGGTCTTGGGGTAGGAGAGCCTCCCGAGTCTCAAAGCACCAATGAAATGGATTTATAAAAAATGCTGTGGATCCCGAGTGTCTGCAGTGGGCAGTGGGCCATGAGACCATGCTGCAGGTCTCTGAGCGGGAGAAGGCAGCAGGCCCAGAGCAGCCAGCCCCAGGCAGGGATGATGCATGAGACCACATTGCAGGTCTCCAAAGGCAGTTGGTCCTGGGCAGGGAGACACATGGCTGCAGGCAAGAGACAGAGACATAGATAGGCATGCCATGCAGAGTGAGGTTGGATATTTATTTAGTGGGTTATGGAAGTATGGAAGGGAAGGGGGAAAAGGAGAGAGAGAGAGAGAGAGAGAGAGAGAGAAGAGAAGAGAAGAGAGATAGAAGCTTCCTCTTCGAGAGGGAGATGGAAAAAGAATAGACTCAGGCTGCAAGCAGGAAGGAGAATCTGCCTGCCTCAGTGGATGGGGGAGGGAGTGGGCATGGCTTGTTTCTTAAAGAGACAGAATAGATCATTACAATAGGTATTTTGTTCCTTTCTCTTGATATTCCAGGTTCTCCTAGTGCTTGCCTGTGAGCACAAAGAATTCCTGCCTCCTGTATTGGTGGAAGTGCCACCCCAGCCCTTGATATCCATATACCAAAGAGTCAACCCCCTCCCCCATCTCTCTCTTCCCAAACCCTGCCTCATCTCAGCCCACCAAACATGGCTCCTCCCCAAGATATGCTCAAGAGCACTCCCAAAGGGTATTTAAATGGCCCCCCAGAAAATAGTGGTTTTCAGTCTCTCTTCCCTGTCTCCTCTCTGGGAGGCCAGAAAATCATCCAGGAGTGTTTTACCCATTAAACCTGGGCTTTTTATAATTCAGTTTGATTTGATCAGATTCCATCATCAGAGAGACTTAGCAGGATGAAGAAACTTTTCACCCCTACACTTTATGTTACAGCTTTATCTCTATAAATTCATGCCCATTTCATAATGTGGCACATATTCAGTCCAACTTCAAAAGTTCCCATGCTTTTGTTTGTTTGTTTTTCGATAGATGATTTCTTCACAGCTTTGGAGCCTCTGTCCTGAAACTAGCTCTGTAGACTGTTATACCCAGTCTGTGAGGACCCCAAAAGACCACCAGGGAGACTGGCTCACTGAAATGCAAAGACAAGGTTTATTGTGTGCACAATACATGCCAGCAGGGACCTTGTCAAAGCAACTGGCATAGCAGTGGCAAGAGGAGGTACCCAGCCCTTCTAGACGGCATTATTTGTAAGGACATGTAAAATTTTAAGAACTTTGCAAGATCAAGAGCTGGTTGGGAAACTGAGTTCGTGTAAAAACCAAAAGAAGTCCCAAGATGTTCCCTGCAGTTAGCTACCTGTCAACACCCAGCTTTATGGTCTAGATAAAAAAGTAAATAAAAAAAGTAACTGCTTAGGAGAGGGTGGGGGGGGAGGTGTATACACAGAAGCAGAAATAGCTGCTTGAAGGAGGAAGAGGGCATGCAGAAGTAGTCCACACCCTGCGTGTAGTAAGTTGACCCTAAATAAACCTGGCTTGCGGTTTTTGCCTATATATGTCAACCCCAAATGAGGAAAGGGAGCGCTCCCTACTGTGCTGCATCATATGTAATGGACAGCTCCCAGCCAGCTGTTTTGGACTATGCGTGCTGAATAAACCTTGCTTTTGCATTCTGGACTTGACTAGATTTGGGTGGTGTCTCTCTGGGGGTCTCAACTTGGGCACAACATTATTTAAAGGCAAAAATTAGAAAAGTAACATTAGCAGGGTGTGTGCTGGTAGGTGATCCTATCTACAATGGTTGGAAGTTAGGAATTTCCTTTAGATGGTCTGTTCCTGGCTGGCACCTGGATAGTCTCAGTTTGTGGTCTTTGTCAGAACCAGGTATTGCCTCAGGGTAAACTACTGAGACTCAGGCCTCTATTGAGCTTGTCATGGCTGGGTCCTACAAGACCAGGCTGGTCTCAAACTCACAGAGATTTGCCTGCCTCTGCCTCCTAACTGCTGGGATTAATGGCGAGTGCCACCACTGCCTGGCTGCTTTTTTTTTTTTTTAAAGTCTTGATGTTGTTAAAAAGGGAAAGTTCAGGGGTCAGCAAGAGGGCTCAATGGATGGAGGTAATTTCTGTCAAACCTGGTGACCTGAGTTCAATTTCAGGAGCCACATGGTAGAAGGAGAGAACCAACTCATGCTAGTTGTCCTCTGATTTCTACACACATGTTATGGTGTGCATGTGTGCCTTCATTCAAATTAATAACAAAGTAAGATATAATAAAAATGATTTTCAGTGCTGGGCAGTGGTGTCACACACCTTTAATCCCAGCACTTGGGAGGCAGAGGCAGGAGGAACTTTGTGAGTTCAAGGTCATCCTGGTCTACAAGAACTAGTTCCAGGACAGGCTCCAAAGTTACAGAGAAACTCTGTCTTGAAAAAAAAAAAATGATTTTCAAAATTTTTTAAAATGTGAAAATGCAAGTCTTTTCTAAGACTCAAGTGACCTCTTCCATTAAACCCCTCTAATATAAAAAAAACAAGTAACATATTTTCAACATACATTGACATAGAGTAAACATCCCCATTTCAAAAGGGGACATTCCTATTCCTATGGTGACATTGCAATGAAAGATTGGAATGAAACAAGACCAAAGCCTAGCAAGGCAAACATCAAATCCTGCAGCTCCATGTCCAGCATCTGTGATTTATAATGGAGAAACCTGGGCTCAGAAATGTCTGAGGAGATATCAGCCTGTAACACATGTAAATCTCTCTCTGAGGCCAGCTTCACCTCTCCTATAGTTCTCTTTAGCAAATGTCCCATGACCTTGGTATCTCCAACCACAGGGGGTCTCCATTGTGATTTAGGATTCACCTTCACAGCTTATGAAATGAGCTTTTCAGATGTCTTCACAGGGACTCTGACCCTGACACACATTACGGGGCTATGGAACCTTGGTGCCAGATTCCATGATTCCTTCAATCTTATGACTTTTATGCCTGCAAAACAAGTACCATGTGGATGATTCTGAAAAGTTTTGTTGCTAGCTCAAGATGTAGCCTTAACTTCTTGAACCAAGCTGCAATGGTCTTAGTGTGTTGGCCTCTCCGCCAACACAATCAGACCAAATCAAACCACATTAGAAAAAGTCCAGGTGTAATGAATACAAACGCTCCTGGGTGGCTTTCCAGCCCCCCAGAGAGGAAATGGGAAAGGAAGACAGGAAACCACACGTTTGTTCTCTGGGGAGCAGTTTAAATGCCTTTTGGGAGTAGTCTTGATCATCTCTGGAGGGGTCATCATTTGGTGGGCTTTCTCAGGGACTGAATCAGGACTGAGGCAACTCCTGGGGGAGGTGGCTTGGGGTGGAGCCTCCATCCAAACATTCCAGACTCCTTGGATATACAGATGCCAGGGCTGGGGCAAAGCCTTAACCCAAACATTCCGGACTCTGTGGGTTTATGGATAATAGGGTCTGGAGTGCAGCTTCCATCCAAACATTCCAGACTCTTTGGATATATGGATGCCAAGGGCTGGGGCGACACTTCCACCCAAACAGTGCGTTTTTTTGTTGGCAGAGGTCACTAGTCCATTCCTGACCACCCTGACTCGAAATAATCACACAGAAATCTGTATTAATTACAACACTGTTTGGCCAATGACTCTAGCGTATTCCTAGCAAGCTCTTACATCTTAAATTAACACATTCCTATTATTTTATATTTTACCATGAGGTTCATGGCCTACTGACAACATGACTTCTCACTGATTCTGCCTTCTTTTTCCCAACATTCAATTTAGTTTTCCTGCCTAGCTCTACTCTGCCCTTTCACAGGTCAAGGTAGTTTCCTTATTAACCAATTAAAGCAATACATAGTCAGAAGAGCTTCCCACATCATGTCCCTTTTTTCTGGCTAAATAAAAAAAAAAGGTTTTAACTTTAACATTGTAAAATTACATATAACAAAACAGTTATCAAGCAAGAATTACTATCCATTCTTTAACTCCATCAAAGAATCCAGCAGGATATACTATTACCTAAGTTAACAGGAAGTGCATTATAAGCAACTTCCAAAACTC
This sequence comes from Ondatra zibethicus, assembly GCA_004026605.1. Classification (NCBI taxonomy): domain Eukaryota; kingdom Metazoa; phylum Chordata; class Mammalia; order Rodentia; family Cricetidae; genus Ondatra; species Ondatra zibethicus. Next base: position 12,501 of record PVIU01012882.1, on the reverse strand, counting down.
TAGAATTGACAAGAGACATCTTGCTGCCTGGACAGTCACCCAAAGTTCTTCTGTAACATTGTAGGCATCCATCTTCAGCCTACTGGCCCATAGTATCTGGCAGATTTTTCCATGAAGCAGGAAATTTCAAAGATAGTTTCACCTACATTGGCAGTTTGTCAGTCACTTTCTTATGTGTCCTGCAGAATGTCTGCCAGACTCTTTTATAAAGCAGGAACCCGGAAGAATCCATAATGAGCCTCTTTGATGCCCACCATCCTTTTAAAGTACATTAGTGCTGCCAGAAGCAGATGTGTCTCAATGCCATGAAAAGTAAATCCTAAGTTCTTAAAACAGTTTAAATGGCATATTATGTTAGTCTTTGAGAGGTTTAAAAAATACTGATCCATCTGAGATATATATCTGTACATCTAGAAAACCTAACATGACTATAAACTTGACTATTATAGATAACTCTCTATTAACCTGTATTTCTTAATTATACATCAGGTCTGTCATGGAGTATCCTATGTGGTGAGTCCATCTCAGCCAGCAATTCTTAAGCCATCATGGATGTTGGACCACTTGGGCCATTGTTTCAGGGTGTCTTTTTAATCAAATCATATTAGTCTAGAAGAATTCACACATTCCCAACCTCTGTGGAAACAAAAGTAGAACCTCTTTTCCAAAGCAACAAATCCTTAGACCCAAATTTTGAAGTCAAGATATGTTTAAAATATACATGTTGGTTTAGCTTAGCAGTCCATACAATGAAATGTCTCTCTGTACTTAGCTTATTCACAGTCAAAAAAATTAAAAAAGACATAATAATATACATAATCCAGACTCTCTGTATATGTTCCATCTTTATGTGGCTTATTTTTCTAACTCTATTAATTTCCCCACAAGTTAAATATTTATTGTATTATCTTTACTCCTTTAACCTATGACTGTCTGTACTCTTTTTTTTTAGAGAAGCAATTTCTTTTTTTCTTCTTTTTTAGATTTATTTAATTATTGAGAATACAGTATTCTGCCTACATGTATGCCTGCAGGCCAGAAGAAGACACGAGATCCTATTACAGATGGTTGTGAGCCACCATGTGGTTCCTGGGAACTGAACTCAGGACCTTTAGACGTGCAGGCAGTGCTCTTAATCACTGAGCCATCTCTCCAGCCCGTCTGTACTTTTTTTCCTCTCTCTCTCTCAGGCTTATGTTCATATATCCAACAATGTTACCCTTTTAGAGGTCTTTTTTTAAGTCTAAATATGTCTTTATTGTGTATCTGTAATTATTTTCTGACAAGAAGTACTTGTTTTTTAATGCTAAGTGGTTATGGCTAGGACCAACTCCAGGGCACTGCCTGTTGGCACTACCCAGTCCAACATGGCAGAGGCAAGTTCACTACCTCCAAGAGTCATTCTTTCAGCCCCAGATCCAGGGTCAGGTCACAGCAGGTCTGTGTTGCCATTAAGCAAGTTGTAGCACTCTGCTTACAAACCCCATTTAAATGCTTCGTAGTTGAACCTCCCAAAAGAGTCAGAGTTGCTCCTGCAACTATCATCAACCAGGAAGCCTTTTTAAAGTAGCCCTGAAGTTGTTGCTGCTACCACTGAGTCAGGAAGCTATCTCTTAAAAGAATTGTGTCCACCCGAGAAAATGCTGTTTCCCAAAAGCCAGCTTAACTCTGTTCTTTTGTGTCTAGAATTCCTTTTTAAGCTTTCTCAGGTTTTATGTGGATATAATTGACCACGTTGGTATACCAATTTGTTGGCAGAGGCTACTAATCCATTTCCTGACCATCCTGACTTGAAATAATCACATAGAAATCTGTATTAATTACAACAATGCTTGGCCAACGACTCTAGCGTATTCCTAGCAAGCTCTTACATCTTAAATTAATGCATGCGTATTATTTTATATTTTACCACGAGGCTCTCATGGCCTACTGGCAAAGTTTCAGCAGGCTCTGGAAGAGGCGTCTGTATCCTGCGTATGGCATCATGGCTTCTCACTGACTCTGTCTTTTTTCTCCCAGCATTCAGTTTAGTTTTCCCATATATCTCTACTCTGCACTATCATAGGCCAAAACAGTGTCTTTATTTATTAACCAATAAAAGCAACAAGTAGACAGAAGGACTTCCCACATCACTTTTTTTTTTCTTTTTCCCTTCAGGGAATCCTTTCAGTAGAAGCATTCCTATTTTTGGCTTTCTCCTCTGAATGAATTTGAGTTTTCACAAGATAGAGCTGTCAGTGTATAGAATTTTACATGCAGGGCGCCTTGCCTATTGTTCTTATATCTGCAGCACAGCAACTACACCTCATCCTATTACTAATGACTGTGCTTTCCAGTCATGAAGCCACAGCCCAAGGGAGCCTTCAAGTCCAACCACACACTGCCTCAGCCACCTCCACATAGGGAGACAAATGATGTTTTTTAAAAAATTTATTTGTTATGTATATAGTGTTCTGAGTACCAGATCTCATTATAGATGGTTGTGAGCCACCATGTGGTTGCTGGGAATTGAACTCAGGACCTCCAGAACAGTAGTCAGTTCTCTTAACCTCTGAGCCATCTCTCCAGCCCCGACAAATGATGTTTTAACTAAGCCTCTATCTTTTTATTTTGCCAATAAAAACTTGGGAACCAGATGCTGGGGTGAAAACCTGATAGCTCAAAGAGGCAGAGAAAGCAGCTAGCTCAACTTCCTCCTTTGCTGATGTTCCAGAAAGAGAGTTTCTACTTTCCCAAACCAAAAAGGACTGATAGACTCAAAGTCCTTCCTACTACTTCCTGTTTCTCTCTCTATCTGTCTTCCTGACTCCCTCTTACTCTCTATGGCTACTTCCTGTCAACTACTTGCTTGATCTGTCAGTTAATTTTTTTTAAATTTATTTATTATTTTTCCATGATATTTATTGAGCTCTACATTTTTCTCCCCTCCCTGCCTTTCCCCTCTCCCCTTCAATCCTCCCCCAAGGTCCCCATGCTCCCAATTTACTCAGGAGATCTTGTCTTTTTATACTTTCTACTTCCCATGTACATTAGATCTATGTAAGTCTCTCTTAGTGTCCGTATTGTTGTCTAAGTTCTCTGGGATTGTGGTTTGTAGGCTGGTTTTCTTTGCTTTATGTTTAAAAACCACCTATGAGTGAGTACATGTGATAATTTTCTTTCTGTGTCTGGGTTACCTCATTCAAAATAATGTTTTCTAGCTCCATCCATTTGCCTGCAAAATTCAAGATGTTATTCTTTTTCTGCTGTGTAGTACTCCATTGTGTAATATACCACGTTTTCCTTATCCATTCTTCGGTCAAGGGGCATTTAGGTTGTTTCCAGGTTCTGGCTATGACAAATAAAGCTGCTATGAACATAGTTAAGCACATGTCATTGTGGCACGATTGAGCATCCTTTGGATATATACCTAAAAGTGGTATTATTGGGTCTTGAGGAAGGTTGTTTTCCTAATTTTCTGAAAAATCGCCACACTGGCATCCAAAGAGGCTGTACCAGCTTGCATTCCCACCAGCAATGCAGAAGTGTTCCCATTTCCCCACAGCCTCTCCAGCATAAGTTGTCATCAGTGTTTTTGATGTTGGCCATTCTTTCAGGTGTTAGATGGAATCTCAGAGTTGTTTTGATTTGCATTTCTCTGATGACTAAGGATGTTGAACATTTCCTTAAGTGTCTTTCAGCCATTTTAGATTCCTCTGTGAAGAATTCTCTGTTTAAGTCTGTACTCCATTTTTTTATTGGATTACATATTCTTTTGGTGTTCAATTTCTTGAGTTCTTTGTATATTTTGGAGATCAGACCTCTGTTGATGTGGGGTTAGTGAAGATCTTTTCCCATTCTGTAGGCTGCCGTTTTGTCTTGTTGACTATGTCCTTTGCTTTACAGAAGCTTTTCAGTTTCAGGAGGTCCCATTTATTAATTGTTTCTCTCAGTATCTGTGCTGCTGGGGTTCTATTTAGGAAGTGGCTCCCTGTGCCAATGCGTTCAAGTGTACTTCCCACTTTCTCTTCTATAAGGTTCAATGTGGCTGGCTTTATGTTGAGGTCTTTGATCCATTTGGACTTGAGTTTTGTGCATGGTGCTGCCAGTTAATTTTATTTAATCCTGTTTACAATAAACAGAAAGCTCTTGGATTAAGGATGTCTACTAGGGCTGGGCCACACCACAGCTAGAGGAAGGTTTTGCCAATAAATAATGCAATCTTGGGGTTCACAGTGTGATAAAACATCCTACAGCACTCATTGTCCCTGTGCAGCATGAAAGTCACTTTAATGGTGGTGATCTTTTTAAGAATTACAGCTGCTTTTTTAGACCAGCTTTATATACAACTTTTTACTCTTTCCTTTACCCACCAAACAGAACAATTTTCAGTTTGCTTTTGCTCCATTTGTGCTCTGTTTCACTGTAGACTTGAATAAGAACAATAACCTGAATGCTATTCTATCTTGAAATTTCTACTGCCAGACAAATTCATTTATATTTATTCAGCTTCACTTAATTTCTCAGGGCATGGGCAGAATGAAGATATATTCTTCTCCAGCCTAAAACATGAATGGTCTCAATCCAGAGTTTTTGTTTCCTTCTGAAACCTCATGAACTGGGCCTCCACCCTGTGTTCCTCTCAGCATTTTGATGTTCCAAACTCTCACCAAATGACCCTTTAAGTTACAAACTCTTCTACTTTCCTCCTCCAGACCAGTTTCAAAGGTCTAAGGGCCACACTGTCATAGTTTTTTTTTCAATAATTGCCCAATTCCTGGCCCTATCTTTTTAATATTAGCTACTTTTCTCATATGTGTGACAAAATTTCTAATAAATACAACTTAAGAGGGAAGGTTTATTTCTGGCTCACAGTTTGAGTCTTGCAGTCTGTCATTGTGAGGGAAGGCAGATGTTTGAGGAAGTTGGCCATTGTATCCACAATCAACACACACACACACACACACACACACACACACACACACGGTACAGAGGGAGGTGTGGAAGCTAGTGTTAGGTTCTCTTTTTTCTTTTCATTAAGACCCCAGATCCCATGGAATGGTACTTGGTTGGGCTATCCCCCTCAACTAACCCAATCTGGAAACATCTTCACAGACATGCCCAGAGATTTGTATCCTAGGTAATTCTTGATCCTATCTTAGGTCACTTCATCCCCATGCCTGCAGCTTTTCTTGGCAAATATCCCATGGTATTTGCACCTCCAATACCCCTGGGTATCCCTGTTTTTTTTTTAAGACAGGGTCTTGCTATGTGGATCAGCTTTCTTTCAGGCAATCCTCCTGGTTCACCCTCGTATGTGTTAGGATTACAGGCCCTGCTTCCTTCTTTTCTTCCTTTCTTCTTGTGTTTCAGGCAAGGTCTCATGTACCCAGGCTGGACTTGAACTCAATATTTAGCTGAGAATGAACTTGAACTGCTTCATCTGCCATGTTCTTGGATTGCAGGCATCTACACCTGGATTTATTTTCATCTTCATCATTTATATGTTAGCACAGGTTTATAATTTTAGTACAGCAAAAGATATAAATATGTATTTTATTGTTTGTATATTATCTCATTTTATAGGAAGTTTTCAAGATAGCTTTTTCATGTTAGAATCTTTGATCCAGTTGTTTTTTTAATTTTTGGTATGTGGTGTGAATCTGGATTCTATTGAACTTCAAAGCCACTTTATCATACATTAAGGTTTAATATGAGTGGGGGCATATTTTCCCCCAAAAGTGTACTATATTTTTGCTTAATTTATACCAGTGCCTCATTGTGTTAATTGGTGATTTACGTTTCCAAGTAAATCTTGATTTCCAGGTGAGTCTTTATGTCTTGGAAGGTCTTTTTATCTTCTTTCTGTATTTTAATGTCAGCTTGTCAAAGCCTTTGATAAAATCATGTTGATGAACTGAAATCTTTATTACATAAGAGTCTTCCTGCCCATGAATAGGGGATATAGCTTCATCTGAATCTTTTTTACAAATGTTTTAAAGGTTTTTATTCGAAAAAGATGCATACATTTTCTGAATTTACTTTTAAGTGTCTCATGGTTTTGGGTTTTACAGATGGTATTTTTCACAGTGGCTTCTGCTTCTATATTATCTTCCTTAAAAAAATTAGGTGATTGACACCTGCTTATTAGACATCTAAGTTATATATTATACTCCTGTTTGTAGGGTCCATGGGTCTATCCCTGCTCCTGGGGTTCATCTTGAGGACAGTTTCTGGTCAGCCAGCTAAAACATCCTGTTTGTTCCTGTGCTCCCTCTGCCCAGTTTGGTGATTAGCTGTAGGGCATTATTTACTCCATCTTGGGTGTGGCAATTTCCCACCTGCCTGGGGGAATTCCTTGTGCAGCAGCTAGGTATATAAGGATATCCCCAAGGTTGAATAATTGGCATTCATCTCCTTTCGAATGACCCAGGTCTCCTGTGTGTTCTTTCAATCTTCAGGCCCTTTCCTGGCTTGCATGTGGTACAGTGATGCACGAACTGTACCGAGAGGGTAACACAGACACAGGTGTTAAAATTGGAGGCACTGCTGGGATATCAGGAATTACAGTTGGAGGCCCATCTGCGAGATCGAGAAGTAGGGGACCTCTGAGAGATCGCCCTTGGAAGGCTGGGCAGCAGGTAAGAAATTGATTGGTGAGGGTGAATTAATAATGGGTGCAAGTAATTCTGTTCCAGTATTGACGGCCGATTAATGGGCCAATTGTTAGTTCTTTTAAAGAAGCAAGGCAAGGAAGGCACCGTTATTAAAACTAGACAGCACAAGAGTTCAAGACAGTTTTGTGTGCTTGTGGGTGTAAGGTAGTTTATTGCCTAATTTCTTGAGAGAGTTTAGTCCCTGGTTTCTACAAGAGCAGGAGGCTTTAATATTTCTGATTGGGAGCAAGTAAAAGTTAAAGAGCAATTGGAGAATTTGATCAAAACCTTTGAGGAGATTCAGGATGTAGAATCTGTGAGTTCTATTAAGAGTTTTGAGGAGCAGGAAGTTAGAAGTCATAAAAGAGATATAAAAGAGAAAAAAGAAACTTTAGAAAAAGAGATTGCATTGATAAAAAAGAAGTTAGTAAAAGAAGAAAGGCAGCTTTGCAGAGCCTGTCTTTTGGGAGGAGATTGTTGTGGAGAGGTGAAATGCAGGAGGATTGTGCTGATGTGATGGCGGGGCTTCCCCACAGTGTGACCTTGGCATGTTGGCTGGTGCAGGAAGGTGCCTGGGCTTAGCAGCACAGATTACTTATGACCCTGCTATTTATGTTCAGATAGCTGCTGCGGCCGTTAAATCTTGGAAAGCTTTACCTAACAAATGAGCAGGGAAACAACTGTCTAAGGTCCTTCAACGACCTTCAGAACCTTATTTTGAGTTTATTGACCACCTGTTACAGTTAGGAAGTCACATTTTTGGGGATGTGGACTCAGCTATGCCGGTCATAAAGCAATTGGCCTATGAAAATGCTAACAAATACTGTTAAGAGGCTATACACCCCCATAGAAATGGGAACTTAAATGACTTTATCTGGTTATGCAGGGATATTGATGGCACTCACGTGATGGGTCAGGTAATTTTTTTCTGCCCTTAGGGAGGGTCAAGGCAGAAGGTCAGGACACATCAAAAGGAATTGCCCTGCGTGTAAAGGGAAGGTTAATCAGCCCAGGGAAAAAGCCAGGTGTGGTGGCAGATGCCTTTTATCCCAGCACTTGGGGAGGCAGAGACTGGAGGGTATCTGTGAGTTCAAGGCCAGCCTGGTCTACAGATTAAGTTCCAAAAACAGCTAGAGGCAGGACGCATAGTGCCATCCACTTTTCCCTGGAATACTCCTATCTTTGTAATTAAGAATGATTTTCAAAAATTGCTTGGAGACCTCAGTTGGTTCCAGCTCAGCCTGTGGGAATTCCTACGGGAGTCTTAAAACTACTTTTTGACATTCTGCAGGGGAATCCAGATCCAACCTCCTTTCGTAAGTTGACACCTCAGGCAAGGCAATGTATTATTTTAATTGACGAAAAGCTTGCCTCTGCTCATATTCATTATATTGACTATAGTCAGCCACTGCTGTTGATAATTTTTCCCTCTCAGCATAGTCCTACTGGAGTTTTTTGGCAGCAAGGACCCATCCTATGGGTACATGAGCATGTGTCACCTATAAAAATTGTTATCTCATATTCATCAGCTGTGCTATGTGTTATTCAGAAAGGGTATAAACTTACTTTGCAGACCTTTGGAATGGTACCTGATAAGGTTATTACACCATATACCCAGGCAGAAATAACTTGGCTGCAAAATTTTGCTGAAGATTGGACTTTGTTTTTATGCACTAATCCCCTGCAGGTTTGATAATCATTATCCTTCTGATAAGTTGGTCACCTTTTTCAAAAATCATCCTGTATGCTTCCCTAAAGTTATTTCTTTGCAGCCTCTGGCAGGGGCAGGAATGTGTTTACTGATGGGTCTTCCACTGGGAGAGCTGTGGTGGCCTCCCCTCCTGATTTTGATATTTAGCCTGTTAATGCTAAATCTGCTCAGGTAGCTGAGTTGGTCGCTGTACAAATGGCCTTAGAGAAATATGCTGATATTCCATTTAACCTTTTTACTGACAGTCAATATATAAGCAAAATTCTTGCACCTTTGGAAACTGCAGCTTATATTGCCTCTGTATCTCGAGTCCAGATGCAGTTATTGGCTATTCAAACTTTGCTTTGGGCCCGATCTGTTCCCATTCACGTAGGGCATTTGCAGGCTCATACTGACCTTCCTGGTCCCTTGAGCGAGGGGAATGCATTGGCTAATCAGCTTACTCGCCAAATTTGTGCAGTTAGTCAAGAATCTTAGCTGCAGAAAAAGCTCATAATTACTTTCATCTCAATGCTGGATCTTTAAGATTTCATTTTAAGATATCTCGAGAGCAGGCCACTGATATTGTTAAAAAAAATACTCTCTGTATACAGAACTTTTAGCTGTTCCCCATTTGGGAGTTAATCCTTGTGGGCTTGCTCCTAATCATTTATGGCAAATGGATGTTACCCATGTTCCTTCTTTTGGGCGTATGCAATATGTTCACATAACCGTGGATGCATATTCTCATCTTATTTTTGCCTCAGCCCATACAGGAGAAAAATTACGGGATGTTAGCAGTCACTGTCTCCAGGCTTTTGCCTACATGGGAGTTCCAAAAACTGTAAAAACTGACAATGGGCCAGCCTACACCAGCACCAGATTTGTAAATTTTGCTCTGAGTTCTCTATTTCTCATAAAACAGAAATACCTTATAATCCTCAAGGACAAGCTATAGTGGAACGAGTGCATCGTACACTCAAAGCCTATTTGTATAAAACAAAAATGGGGGAATGTGGTTCCACCCCCAGAGACCATTTATCTTTTATTTTATACATTTTAAATTTTTTGATTGTTGATGTTCAATCTCATACTGCTGCTGACCAGCATTGGCTGCCAGTTTCTTCTGGGATGCCTCATGTCAAATGGAAGAATCTAGCAGATGGCACTTGGTGTGGTCCAGATCCTGTACTGGTGTCGGGGAAGAGGGGCTATTTGTGATTTCCCTCAGGATGCTGACACTCCAGTATGGGTACCTGAGCGTCTGGTGCGTGCTGTGGATTTTCCTGTCCAGAAGTCTGAAGACAGGATAGAGCCAAGAGATCAAATAGACACTGGCTTGTCAACTGAAGAGTTGCTGGGATCCTGAGGAGCTGCTGTGGTGGTCCGAGTGCCAAGGATTGTTCCTCTATCAACCCATCCCATGATAATGGCTGCCATTGCTGTGGCTGTTGGATTTTCCATTAGCCAGTCAGTTGCTTCTGCTAGCACAATGGATACCTTATCAGGGCAGGTTGCAAATGCCTTGGCCACTCATATTGAGCTAAATTTACAAATGAATATTGCAGTTAATTTTGCAATTGGTTTTGGTTAAAGACCACTGCAAGGTTATACAGTAAAAGGCTTATTACTGTTATTCACAGACCCTGGAGTGCACAATTTACAAATTGGCTCTTGAGATTATTCTAGTTAACTATACCAGGGTTCCTCCCACAAATGCTGAGACCTTACTTACAGGGCACCAATTTGCAGGCAGACTTATTAAGGATTGAGCAGGCACAGCCTCCTTAAGGAGTGCCTATATGTGCTGGAGCATCATCTTCATGGTTTCAAGGTGCCAGAGCCAAAGGTAAGCTCAGGTCAATGTCACCACTTGGCGAGTCCTCTTAGCTATTGCCCCGGAGGATCTTTTAGCACGAATCTGGCTGAACTCGGTAATGGGTGACTAGTGAGCCAATGACAGGAAAGGTTTTTGGGGGGCTGCCCCAACCTAAGACAGGAAATGTGTTTTGACCTGGACACTTTCCCATGATGTGTAAGGGGTATTGCCTGACGTCCAATGCCACCTAAGATAGGCCTAGTCATATAATTTATATAAAAGGGGGACCTGTAGGGCCCATGGGTCTACCCCTGCTCCTGGGGTTCATCTTGAGGACAGTTTCTAGTCAGCCAGCTAAAGCATTCTGTTTGTTCCTGTGCTCCCTCTGCCCCACCTGGTGGTTATCTGTAGGGCATTGTTTACTCCATCTTGGGTGTGGCAATTTCCCTGGGGGGAATTCCTTGTGCAGCAGCTAGGTACACGAGGATTTTCCCAAGGTTGAATAATCGGCATTCGGCTGATCTCCTTTCGAATGACCCAGGTCTCTTGTGTGTTCTTTCAATCTCCAGGCCCTTACCCGACTGGCATATGGTACAGTGGCGCGCGAACTGTACCGAGAGGGTAACACAGAATCAGGAGTTACACTGTTAATTTCAACGATTCCTCAGGAGATTCTGGCTCGATCAGGTGACCACGGCTGCTCTGAGTGTTGTCATGTTCGGGAGACAGCACCCCAAGCAGCCCCCCCCATCTCCCAGCTCTTCCCTTTGCTCCCTCTTTGAACTGTTCCCTGATCATTGTAGGGGAGGAAGGTGATGCAGACGTCCCACGAATGAATGAGCACTTAAAGTCACTTACTCTCAGCACTTGGAGCAGTTACAGATTTCTATATTAACCACCAACTACTACAAAAGAAGCTTCTCCATCTAAGGTTGGAAACAGCACAAATCTATGGGTATAAATATAAATATTTAGAAGGCAGTTTGATAGTACAGCCACATAGCAAAATAACAATAGGGTTCATTTTAGGGCGTATGCCTTCCCTAACCACATGTCTTTAGTTATTTTTCTATTGTGACAAAACATCATTGGTGTAGGAGGGTCCTCAGGGATGATTTGGGAGTCCCCTCTGTGTGTTGTGATTACCATTAATGAATAAAGAAAACTGCCTTGGCCTTTTGATAGGGCAGCCCTTAGGTGGGCGGAGTAGACAGAATGGAATGCTGTGAGAGAGAAGGCAATGTGGGAGACGCCATGCTTCTCCAGCACAAGATGGACACTGGTTAGACTCATGCCGGTAAGCCACAACTCAAGTGGCGATACACATTAATGGAGATGGGCTAAAATAATATGTGAGAGTTAGCCAAGAAGAGGATAGAGATAATGGGCCAGGCAGTATTTAAATGAGTACAGTTTCCATGTAATTATTTCAGGTACGCACCGGGAGCCGGGTGGGACAGAACAAGGGGCCCGGCGCCGGGAACGCAGCCCGAGCCCCTCATTGCTACACATCATGACCACTTTTATAAAATAAAGTATTTAACTGAAATTTACAGTTTCAAAGGGTTAGAGTCTATGACAAGAGAGAAAAGACATGGTGGTAGCAACAGTTGAAAGCTTACATTTTGTTCCACAAGTAGGAGAGCAGAGAGAGGCACATAGGAAATGTCCTGAGCCTTTTGAAATTTCAAAGTCTACCTTTGACATATATCCTCCAACAAGGCCACACCTCATAATCCTTCCTAAACAGTTCTACTAACTGGGGACCACGTATTCAAATATATGAACCTATGGGGTCCATTCTTGTTCAAACCATCATATCATATCCATTCATTAACTTTATATTGCTGTGATAAAACACAATAACCAAAGCAACTTATTAAAGAAAAGGTTTATTATGAATTTATGGTTCCAAAGAGATAAGATTCTGTGCTGCATAGTTTTTGTGTCAAGACACAACGTAGAGTTGTGAAAGGAGGAAACTGCCATTGAGAAAACACCTTCATAAAATTTGGTTGTAAGGCATTTTCTTTTTTTTTTATTTTATTTTATTTTTTTTTTAAATTTTTCTCTGCTCCCCTCCCTGCCACACCCCTCCCTCCCTCAACCCTCCCCCAAGGTCCCCATGCTCCCAATTTATTCAGGACATCTTGTCTTCTTATACTTTCTACTTCCCACGTAGATTATATCTATGTAAGTCTCTCTTAGTGTCCGTATTGTTGTCTCAATTCTCTGGGATTGTGGTTTGTAAGATGGTTTTCTTTGCCTTATGTTTAAAAACCACCTATGAGTGAGTACATGTGATAATTGTCTTTCTGTGTCTGGGTTACTTCACTCAAAATAATGCTTTCTAGTTC
>PVIU01012881.1:0-58206 GCA_004026605.1 Ondatra zibethicus | reverse complement strand
CCATCATCCCATCCATCCCATCATCTCACTCCATCACCCCATCACCCCATCATCCCACCCATCCCATCATCTCACTCCATCATCCCATCATCCCATCATCCCATCATCTCACCCCATCATTCCATCATCCCATCCATCCCATCATCTCACTCCATCACCCCATCACCCCATCATCCCACCCATCCCATCATCTCACTCCATCATCCCATCATCCCATCATCCCATCATCTCACCCCATCATTCCATCATCCCATCCATCCCATCATCCCATCTATCCCATCACCCCATCATCCCATCCATCCCATCATCTCACTCCATCTACCTGCCATCATCTGGTTTTGTTCTTTCCCTTCTTTATGCATTTTTCCCACTTGGACTCTGAACTAGGAGGGAAATGTCTATCTTTCCTTTTCTTCCTTTTTTGGGGGGGACCATTCTTACTGTGTAGACCAGTGGGCTTCCTTGAATTCACAGAAATCCATCTGCCTCTGCTTCCTGAGTGCTGGAATTAACAGCCCACACCACCATACTGTACCTATTTTGAATAACTCTTAGAATCTTGCTCTTAATTTTAAAAGCACATAGTAATTTTACTCTTGAACTTTAGAGGTGTGTGTGTGTGTGTCCTCCCACAGCTCAGTACCCAAGGTTGTATACAAGAGGGTACAGACTTAACTCTGTTTTCAGGCACAGTGTGTGGATATGTGCGAGTGTGAACTGGGGGTGTCCCTCTCTTGATGCTTTTTGACAACTGTGGTGTCTAGGCCACTGTCACCTGGCAAGGAGGGGCAGAAGCTGGTCAGTGAGGAGGTCAGGGGTATAAGGCCTGGGAGACCTGGCTGAACTCTTAACCCTCCTCTCTATGCCTTTGTCCCTGTGTTTGCAGCACTAAGCACTGGAGGCTGGGACTCCTGGACCAGCAGCTCTGCAGGGGGTAGGTAGGAGCTGTTACTTGCAGTGTTACCAAGAAGGCCTTACTGAGCACCCTGGCCTGGCTGCCCCACCTCGATCCTTTCTGGCCTTCTACTTCACACCCAGCAGGAAGGCCTCTGTGATTACCCTCATGCCCAGGTCCAGATGTCTGTAGAAGAGGGTGGAGACAGCAGGTTCACCAGGGACCCAGAGGGGTATCTCACCTGCAGATTCTAGTTGTAGCGACCATGCGGATCAGTGGGAGCTGCAGCCTTCCTAGAGTCTCAGATGCAAGCGCCCAGCTGATGACTGTTTTGCACAAGGGCATCCTCCTGGCTGGCAGCTACCCCTGGACTGCCAGCTGGGCTGAGAGAAGCTCACTCCCTTCACAGTTCAACTGCTAAGTCTTCTGGAAAAATACTCTGTTTATTTACTCCCGTGTTACCGTGGAGGATTATAAGCCCGAATATAGTCATCCTGAGAGACACACCGCTACCAGGCCTGGAGCTAAGCTGTCAGGAGGCTCCTTGAAGAGTCCAGCCCCCCCCCCCCCCCCGTGATAGAGCGGATCTGTTTGTTTCCCAGAGGAGACCGCACAGAGGAGTTGGCTCCACTTACACCTTCAGCAAGTGAGCTGCAAGTGCAGTCACAGAGGGTGCCCTTTTCTAGAAGAGCAAAGTGGCACCTAAGTTTGCTACTATCTGGTGTCAGAGAGCAAGGAAGACATCCAGTTATGTGGGCCAAAGGCCAGCCCAGTTGCCTCTGAGAGGCTTGTGAGACCCCTGCTTCTTGCTTCAGTAGACTGGTCCTCAAAACTGGTGGAAGCAAACTCTACCCTGAAGGTGAGCGGTAGAGCCGGGGCTACCACTGTAGACCTGTGTGTCGGGCTGGATCTAGGGTGTACTTACCAGCCACCCCAGTCCTTAGGCTGGTTCTCAGGGCGTGAGCCACCACAACCTGCCTGGACTTCCCCCTCAGAACTCCGGTACTGGCAACAGGGAGCCCCGCAGTGGGTGCTGCACGGCCTCCTCCAGGATGCAGAGTCTAAATGGCCTCATTTCATCAAGCTCATGGACACTGATGTAGGATTCAGGGCCCTTTACAAAAATGGGGCTCATCTACTGCCCGGGGCTGCCTTCTCCAAATATCAGGGGCTCTCAACAAATCTGAGACCCTCTCTTTCCCTTCCTTGGGTTGATGGGACTGGACAGCCCACCCACCCCTGGGACTTTTGTCTGTCCAGTCCAACTGGGGCATGTCTATGCCTTTTGACACCCCCTTCCCTAGCTTTCCTCTTCCTGGGCCCCAGGATATGCAGAAGGGCCAGCCCTGGTTGAAGCCTAAACGAGGCCCCATCCTATGTTGGCCATCGGAGCCGAAGGCCCGCCCCCTACTTCTCAGAACACAGGGCAGCTTCCCTGGAGATTTCAGCCTTGCCCCTTTTGACTCAAGGCACTGCAAGTTGCCAGCTCAGCAGGAGACTATTTGATGAGGCCACCCTAGTGGGAGAGGGTGCTGGGCCTCCTCTTTCCCAATCAGGAAAAAGGCCGTTCTCACGTAGCCCTAGTCCGTGTACTAAGAGAAGGTCAGAACTAGTCTTCATTGCTTACTGACTGTGTGACCTTGCCTAGATGACACAGCTTCTCTGAACCTCAGACTGCACGGCTCCAAGTGAAGAGGTGCGACCTAACTCACATGACTGTGAGAGGGTTCAAGGAGGTGGTGTGTGGAAAGAAAGCGGCTCCCACGCGGTCCCCAGGACAATGGCGGCTCCTGTCACTATGGACTCCATTTCTCCTGCCCACCTCTTGGAACTGCTTTGGGCCAGTTGGCTCTCCCTCTCCTGTTGCTGTAGTCTGTCCCAGCTCACGCCCGCCCGCGCGCTGAGTCCTGTGATCTGAGTCCTCCAGTAGCATTCCTGTTCTTTGTAGTCAGAGAGCTGCCAGGTTGGCCTTCTGGGTGGGGCTGGACAGGCAGAGAAGGGAGGGAGCTGCAGCTGTGGAGCTGCCAGGACATGGGTGAGGCCAGGGCACTGGCTTGCCCAGGCCAAGGACAGGAAACAGGTGGTTTTGCTGAGGCCCAGACAGGGCGGAGTGTCGAGAGGCCCATGTCTAGGTGTCGAAAGGCCACCAGGATGGAAGCCGGGATGGGTGGCACTCTCCTGAGCCCTGAGCTGGGGGGAGGGCAGAGGCTCAGTGCTGAATGTGGCTTTTGTCTAGGGCAAGATGACCAAACAGATCCCCACCATGTACCTCTGCTAAGGTACAGGGCCAGTAACTGTGATGTAAGATGCCAGAGAACTGGGAGCTTTAAAAGACTGCAGCTCAGTCTCCTGCAACAGCCTTGCTGCCTCAGGCAGTGGGTGGCCCTGAATCAAGGCCGTCTTGTAGATACCAGAACCGAGGAAGTACAGAGCAGAAAGGGTCACAACAGAAGAAGGGCTCTCCATCTCGTCTCCAGCAGAAATCCCGATACCCTCTTTCTACAGATGCCTGCTGCAAAATATTGTTTGGGCTCCCCATCACTCTGCAGACAGGGCAGACACCAGATCCATTGTTGGATTGCTCTCAGATGCAGTGAGAAAGGTTTGTATGTCATTTTCGCTGCTAGGTCATAACTCAACATTTTGTTACTTTGATATAGTCGTTTTTCTTCATAATCTTATGACTTTGTCTCATAAATTTAAGACCAGTGCTCCGAGAAAGGGCTGCACAGGAAAGCCAAGAAGCCTTGGCCCCCGTGTGCTCTGTTGTTTGGAGCTGGGCCATCGGGTGTCGACACTGTAGGAATGAGGAATGGTGTAGAGGGCAGTAAACAAATTCCATGTGTATCAGCAGTGAGGAGCTGGCTTACTTGGTCCTGTAGCTAAGCTAGTTGAAAGAATTGCTGGGAAATGCAATCCCTGCCTGGCGGGAATGTGCAAGGTGCTATTGCTACAGAAGAAAGGAAGGAAGGAAGGGTCTTGGGGCAACTAGCAGCCGCCACCATCGGACCTTCCACCTGCCCACTGTCCTTCATCCCAACTCCCTTTTTGCTACTCCTCCTTCCTACTTCATTTTTTCTTGCCCAGCCCCACCCCCAGCCTAACCTCCACAGTCTCAAGCGTGAAGTCTCCACTCTTTGTCCCTTCTCCCTTTATGCAATCTTCCTTCCTTCCTGTTTACACAGGAACATCCTAGCGATGCCCACTCCAGCCCACCATGCCCCTTGCCTCCTATTTCTCCCTGGCATTGTGCCATCACTCCGTAATCATTCCTACCATGGTGGGGGTGTTCAATGCTTCTCCCTTTATCAGCAGCCATTCCTGGATCTCCCCGCTCCCAATACTCTTGTCCCCTTCTTTATGTGTGGGGGGGAAAATTCTACAGAAAAGGTGACCATTTGTGCTGCCTCAGATGCTTCTCCTTGTCCCATGTGAACCCACTCCTACTTGCCCCCTCGTTTCTGCAGACAAGAGCTCCGGATGCTGCCTCTTGTTGGCCCAGTTGCCCTTTCTCCAATCTACTTTACCTGAAGGGTTGCTCCTCCTTCTGGGGACGCTGCACGCTCATCTGTCACGTCTTTTCAGTTTTATATCTCAGTCTAGGTGCTGTCCAGCTTTAATGTCAGCCCTTGGACAGCTTCCCTGAGTAGCAAGTGTGATGGATGATTCCCAACTTTGGCTCCCTCAGGGAATCCAGCTCTTTGCATCCAACCCCCTGCCCGCTCGGGAAAGATGCCAAACAGAATAAGCTCCAACTCGTGATTCTGCCCTGCCCCTCCTCTTCCGGGAACACCAGAGGCGTCCTCGCTCTCTCTGCTCCCCATCATCTTAACCTTCAGCATGCGCTGGAGACGGGTCATTTTCACTGCCGCATGGCCACCAGCCTGCCCATGCCGCAATCCTCACTGCCCACATTCCTGGGCTCGTCCATAACGGGTCTCTCTTATTCCACTCTGGTCCTCTCTCTCAACCCATCAGACAGAGGGATCCTTCTAAACAGGAAAAGGGATGGGTCACTCTGATCTCCACCGCCAAGCAGCACAGCTCCTGTATGTCTCTGAGCAAAGGGAGTTTCTCCACCATCGTTTGCAAAGCCTGCATCACCCGCTCCTCTCACCTGACTGACCCCTCTTTACTCAAAGCAGGCTGCCCTGTCCACCTTTACATGTGTGGTTCCTTCTGTCTGGAATCCTTGCCTCCCCCTGCCACCCTTGGGTGGTTAGTCTTAGGTGGTCCTGTGATTCCCTCACCTTCTTCAGGACTGTGCTAAAACATTTCTTTCTTTCTCTATGACACACACACATGTACCCACACATGAGCACACACACGTGTACATATGTGCATGCATGCACATACAATCGCACCCACATGCATGTGCACACACACATGCGTACAGACACCCATGAGTACACAATGCACACACGAGCACACACACACAAGCACACACACATACATGAGCACACGCACATACATGAGCACACACACATGCATGCACATACGCATATATGTACACACAATCACATGAACACACCCACCCACGTACATATGAGCATACATACATGCATGCACACACACACCCCTGCAAACGCCATCCTCCTTTCTTAGCTTGCTTTCCTCCACAGCACTTTTCATTACTGGCCGGACGTTGGCATTATTACGTATTCTGTCCTGGTCTCTTCCCCGCGCCCCTGCAGAGTACAGGCTTCCAGGGGCAGGGATGCTTGTTTCCCCTTCTGCATCCTAAGATAATCAGGCACCACATAATAACTTTGTCAACTATGGACCAACATGGGACATGGTCCCATAAGATTTTAATGGAACTGAAACTTCTTTTCCAGTAGTGAGACTGTAACACAGCGCAACACATTCCTGAAGGGTGTGTGTTGGTGCTCATGTAAGTAACCCCCCACCTGCCTGTCATATAAAACCATGGAGCATACCGTAATGTACTCGGCGTCATGTTTCACAATAAAAAAAAAACGTGTTATCGCTTGACATGTTTACTACTCTATGCTTTTACAGTTATTTTGGAGCATCCTCCTACTTATAAAAGAAGGCTATCCTGAAACAGTATGTTATCTTATGGCTGGCATTTGTGTGTGCCCCTCCCCCACGTCACTGGATCACTTCCAAAGGCCACATGGAGTGACCGCCCCATTGAATGTGCCCTTCTTTTCAGCAGCCCCATTTGGAATGTTTCTTCTTTCCCCTCTGAACCCTGGAAAATCCTCCCAAAACATGGTCCAGAGATGGGAGCCCACGAGCAGATAGCCAGTACAGACTGGCCAAGAGTGTTCAACTGGGACGGTCAGCATGAACTGAAGGAGTGTTGTATGTTCGGTCATTACAGTTGCCATGCATTGACTGAGCACTGCATGTGTGTGGACGCAAAGAGGAGCTGCAGAAAGGCCGATCTCACTGGGAAGACCAATCAATCATCAATCAATCAGTGATTACAAGTCTTGTCTTCACTTCCTGCTGTGGGGGTAAGGGCCCAGGGACTATCTCTACCCATCAGAGAGGGAAGGGACACCAGTTGAAAGGTATTTGTACCCCAATAATAGGTTTCCCTGCCGACACAGTAAGCCAGATCAAGCTGAATTAAAAAAATAAAAGGCCAGGTTTATTGGGCAAAGCACTCCCGGGTGACCTTTCTAGCGCCAGAGATAAAGCAGGGGAAGGGGACAGGAAAAATCACACTGCCGGTCCAAAAGAACATGCTTAAATACCTTGTAGGCAAGGGGGTGATGTGTCCCCCACAAGCTGGTTTTGTGCCCAGTTATAACGCTTTGGGCGGGAACTGGGGGGCTGGCAGCCTCAGAGGATGAACCACCACTTGGCGATTTTTCTAAGAGGGTGGGGTCTGGAGAGAGAACTGGGGCCGAACACCAATTCCAGGCACGGCATTGTCTCTTGTCTCTGAATCCCATTCCCCACATGTGTAAGATGGAGCCAATACTTGCCGACTTCCTGGACCACGGTGGATTCATCGAGGAGCTGCTGAAGACCCTCACTTGCTCGACTCTTGCGCAGGAGTATTCACGAGGTCATTTGTAGTCTGCAGACGCTACAGAAGTCAGAAGTCAGATTGCTTTCCTGTAAAGAAAGCTCCTGCGATGGGTGATCTTCACCATCAACCCGACAGAACTTAGAATCACCCAGGCATGTCTCCGACTGTGTCCGTGGGGCCGTTTCCAGAGACGTTGAACTGAGGAGGAACGAGCTACCCTGGAACATGGGTGACACCATCTCAGGCCAGGTTCCAGACTAAATAAAAAAAGAGAAGGCCATCTGAGTGCACCCTGACCTCTTTTTGCTTCCTGAATATAGATGCTGTGTCACCAGCTGCTCCATGCTCTGGGTACCTTAGCCAAGAGTAGCTCTTGTGGCCACGCCTCCCCCATCGTGATGGACCATGCACCTTCAAAATTTGAGCCAAAATAAACCCTTGCTCTATTAAGTTGCTTTGGTCACTGTTTTCTCACAACAATGAGGAAGTCCTTAAATGCTCTAAGTATCAGACCTCACACAACCTGAGCCAGGGGCTGCACAGATACAAGGGAGGTGCTCTATGGTGACATTGTTTGTACTGTAAAAAATAAAGCTTGCCTGAAGATCAGAGTGCGGAGCTAGCCACACTAGTTAGCCATAGAGGCCAGGCAGCGGAGGCACACGCCTTCAATCCCAGCGCTAGGGAGGTAGAGACAGAAAGGGATATGGCTGAGTGGAGAGAGGAACACAAGGTGGGGGGAGACAGGAGCTCAGGGCATTCAGTCTGAGGAGTCGCAGGGACAGGATCACCTCTTTTGTCTGAGGATTCAATAGAGGTAAGAAGTAGTGGCTGGCTTCTCTGCTTCTCTGATCTTTCAGCTTTCACCTCTATATCTGACTTGGGGTTTTTATTATTAAGACCAATTAGAAATCGCGCTACAGAGCTCAAAGCCAACCTTAGCACAGAGCAGTCATTAACAGTGAATGACATGGAGAGGGGACTTCAGAGTGGGGGCATCATCTGAACTTGTTCTTTATGGACACATAAAGGGCTTTGGGAACACAGATGTCCCCTGGAATTTGTGGGAGAACCACTGTGAGCTTCACTCGGGACACTGGGGAAGCTTCTGGAAGGATAGAAGGAACTACCCTTGGTTATTCTTCTGAAATGTGACATTCCTGTGTTGATCCATCAGATCTTAAGGGTCAGCTCAAGGCCTCACAACCACAGCAGGACCTGGCTATGCTCTGGCTCCTGTATGACTCTGAAATTCCCCGGTCCCTGTGAATGACCCTGGTTGCCTCAAGCGCTTCCTGGAGACCCACTTCCCCAGTGCCCTCTCATCCCCAGTGCCCCCTTGTCCCCAGTGCCCCTTGTCCCCAGTGTCCCCTTGTCCCCAGTGCCCCCTTGTCCCCAGTGCCCCCACTTGCTCTCATGAGCCAGCTCACAGAGGTTATGCTCTCTAAGTCCTGTCCCAGGCTGAAGAATCACAGGTCTGGCCACAGCCCAGCTCACCGAGGGTGTGTGTGCGTGCATGCGTGTGCATGTGTGTGTGTGTGTGGCAGCAAATGCAGACAAGACACCCACAGAGACACAGCGTGTCCTGTTTTTAAAACCAAGCTGTGCTGTGGCACCATGGTAGCAGGATTCTTCTCTGGTCTCACGTCCCCGCTCCTATAACCACCCTACCCGGAGACTGGCACCCTCTGGAATGAGAACGAAACCCACGGGAATGGGGCTGAACACCGTGAGTACCAAATGAGAGCAGCTGGCTTCCTTTGGCCTGCTTCTCCCTCTTCCTTGCTCAGATCTGCACTACTAGCTCTTAGGGTTGCCAGGAGGAACCCTAAGGAAAACTCAGGAGGTAGCTACCCAGTGACTGGACCCTTCTGTAACATGAGGGCCTGCTTGTTGGGGTTTCTGTCCTGCCCTATTCCCACAGTCCTTAGGTCCCAAAGAAAATCACACAGAGGTCTCCATAAGTTATAAACTGATTGGCCCATTAGCTCAGGCTTCATATTAGCTCTTATAACTTATATAGCCCATTATTCTTATCTATGTTAGCCACATGGCTCAGTATCTTTTCCAGCAGGGCAGGTCACATCTTCCTTCTTTGGTGTCTGGACAGGACTGGGGAGGAATGGGCTTCCTCCTTCCCAGAATTCTCCTGTTCTCATTGCCCTGCCTCTACTTCCTGTCTGGTTGTCCCACCTATACTTCCTGCCTGGCTACTGGCCAATCAGTGTTTATTTAAATCATAATTGACAGAATACAGAATTGTCCCACACCACCCTTCCAAAGTGACCACTGTTTAAGGAAACAAGTCAGCTATTTTATGCTATTGTTTGGAGGTATTTTTAAGATCTTGTCCACTGGGTAACATTTTGAGACAAACACATTTTACTTCATTTCCTATACTCCAACCTCTAAGGGGTCCAGCTGGGGGAAACTAGAGATAAGCATTCTGCACTGCTGACCACATCATGGAACCTCTCAGGTCCACTTCCCAGATGTGTGGGTAGTGGAGACAGGCCCACTGGACTGAGATACAGCAGGGCTGAGCCTGGAGCTCAGGGTCGCTGGCGTGGGAGCCAGCTCCTTCCCATGCAATGCACACGCACACAGTGCCAGGGAGGGAAACCCACCCAAGAGGGCTTCAGTCCGACAACTGCAGGTTCAGGGAGGGTTTTCCTGCAGACCAGGTTTGCTGCCAAGTCTGTTTTCAGGCTGGAGTGGCGGGTTCTGCATGAGCCAATGGCCTTCTGGAGTACTGCAGGTCTAGAGTGTGATGCCAGAAACCATACAACCCCCTGCCCTCTCCAACAAGACCCCAACAGCAGGGAGCCCAACTCCCTCGTCTCCAGGTTACAGCTGCGATATATTTGGCCCTAAAATGCACTTTAAAGTGTGCATAATTTTGCTCACATTTAAGAAGTAGGATAATTTACGTAATAATTACTATTCCTGGCATCTCTGGATGCTGTGAAGATCAAGTGATAACAGGTTTGCTGTCCCTGGAGCCCAGCAGCACTGTGCATGCAGGAGATGGTGTTTATTGCAGCCTTTCCCTACTGGCTTCTGTGGCCTCGGGGCATCACCTCTGGTCCCTGTAAGCTGTGGGACTTTGAACAGCTGTACAGATGTTCTTAACATTTTGAAGGCCATAGATAGAACTCACAGGGTCCAGGCTGAGGATGGCTCAGTGGGTAAAATGGAGACCTGTGTTTGAGTCCCCAGAGGCCACCTAAAGCTAGACATGGTTATCTGTGTTTACAATCCCAGAATTCCTAAGGCAAGAATCCCCAGAAGTTCATAGGCCAGCCAGCCTAGTCTATGCAGCAGTGAACAGGTCCATAGTGAGGACTGATATCTGAGGTTGTCCTTTGACCTCCACAGACACACTGTAATGTCCACATGTCTGCAGACACATACAGTCACACACTGTAAACTGAGACTGAGCTTTTGTTTCCTGGCCACCCAGACCCGAATAATCGCACAGAAACTATATTAATTGCAACACTGTTTGGCCAACGGCTCAGGCATAGTCTAGCTAGCTCTTACTTCTCAAATTAACCTATCTCTATTAATCCACATATTGCCACAAGGCTGGGTCTTACCTGTAATATTCTGGCAGCTTTCTCCTACGGCGGCTATACAGCATCTCCTCTCTCTCTCTCTCTCTCTCTCTCTCTCTCTCTCTCTCTCTCTCTCTCTGTTCAGATTTCCTGCCTGGCTTTACCCTACTAAGCCATTGGTCAAAGTAGCTTTATTCATCAACCAATAAAAGCAATACATATACAGAAGGACATCCCACATCATCACACACTCAAATAGTTTATTTTAAAAAATATTTTATTTTGCATTTGTAGGTGCTAGTCTGTAGGTGTGTCTGTAGGTGTGTCTGTAGGTGCTAGTCTGTAGGTGCTAGTCTGTAGGTGTGTCTGTAGGTGCTAGTCTGTAGGTGCTAGTTTGTAGGTGTGTCTGTAGGTGCTAGTCTGTAGGTGTGTCTGTAGGTGCTAGTCTGTAGGTGTGTCTGTAGGTGCTCGTCTGTAGGTCTGTCTGTGCACTGCATGCAGGTCCCAAGGAGCTCAGAAGAAGGCATCAGCTCCCCTGGAACCGGAGGTTCTGGTGTTTGTGAGCACCATGTGGGTGCTGAGAACTAAACCCAGATCCTCTCCAAGAGCAACAAGTGCTCTTAACTCCAGCCCTCCACATAAAGATTAAAAAAAGAAAAAAAAAACCTCAAGGAGTTCAAGAATTGAGATGGATCCAAGTTCCTTCTTCATTTTCTCCATCTGCTAAAACAGAGCATCCACCGTGGCAAGAGGCCCACCCGTCCCAGAGTGGCTGCTGTGGCCGCCACCAGGTGAACATCACACACTTCCTCACGACATTCCACTTTTGCACACCTCTCCAAATGCTATTTAGCACACGTGCTCCTTTATCACCTGTATTAAAGAATACCATAGGCTGTGATTGTAACATGGTAGCAACCACACATGGCAAGAAAGAGGGGGCCGGCAAGATGGCTCAGAGGATAAGGGTGTTTGCCACCAAAACTGAAGACCTGGGTTCAAATCCCAGAACCCACAGGGAAGGAGAGCACTGACTCTTTCATGTTGTCCTCTGATTTCTAGCCCCTCCCCATAAATATATACATACATACGAAAATTAGTTTTCTCTATATCATAGGTTCCTTTGGTAATCCTTAGTTTCTTTTATGCCTTTATAAAAGTGTTTTGTTAGCATATTTAGTTATACATAGTATTGGGCTTCATTATAACATTTCCATGCATGTACATAACGTATTTGAATCATATTTCCCCATTATTCACTCTTGTTTGTGCCCTTAAAAAAAAAAAACCACTTCAAACAAGTATCTACTTATTGTGAGATGAGGTCTCGTGTAACCCAGGCTTGCCTCATAGTGTGTGGCTGAGAATGTCATTAACCTTCTTCTGCTCCTCCTTCCTCTTCTACCTCCTGCTGCCTGAGAACAGGTGTGAGCCATGCCTGCTGAGCCATGCCATGCCCAGACCATGTCATACCCCCCTACACACACACACACACACACACACACACACACACACACACACACACACACACACACACACACACACACACACACACACACACACACACTGCCCACAGCCTCTCGTATATGCCATGGAAGCCAGAGAGTTCCAAAACACAGAAGTGGGCTCACATCCTCCCCTGGGGTGTAAAGGAAGTTCTCGAACCTTTTGGAGAATCGAGGCAGGAGCTACACTTACTGGTGGCTTCAGACAGGACTCCAGGTCCAGTTCTAAGTCTGTGAGGTCCCTGAGAGCACAGAGGGCTTAAGGACCCTTTAAGTGGACTCTAGCAGAAGGCTGGCCCATGCTTCTGCGCTCAGTAGCCTGAGCCCCAGCCCCAGTCACTCTCTCCTCCCCAAGGTAGCCTCAGTAAGAACCAGGAGGAAGGAAGCTAGGCTAAGAACCCCCCATGCCCGGAAGGAAGCTGGGCTCCGGTTCCCCAACAGGCACCTCCCATCTTTCTCAGACTGGGTGAGTGCTGACTCTTCCCCAACTCTCCTGCCTGGCCTGGTGCACGCTGCCCGCCCACGACCTGCCTGCCCTCCTTCTGATTCTCGGCTGCTTCCTCCCAGGCTCTTCCCAGGCGCCTGCCAGCCCACGCGAGCATCTCCCTTGTCCTCACCGTGCCACCTCCCCCCATCCCTCGGCTTTCTCTGCCAGATCCGGAAACGTGTGGTCTCCTTGCATTTCCTCCTGAATCCGTGCAGCGCCCACTCAGCCTCCCCCTCGTCTTCTAACTCTCATGAAGTTTACTGAGATCGTCCTCAGTTGAAAAAGGTCAAGCCAAGGCCTTCCTAGCAGGACAGGTGGCCCCGAGCCGCCCACCTCCTGCTCCACCCTGCTGCCCTGTCGCTGCCTCTTCCTGGAGATGGACTCGCTCCCTCTCTGGTTTCCATGACATTGCACTTTCCCACGTCTCCTCCTCTCCTCTGGGCGCTGACAGCCCGTTTCCTCCCTGGCATCGTCTTCTCCCAGCGTCTCTCGTGGGTGTGCCTGAGGACTGCCCTGAACTTCTCTTCCTTTCTGTGCGTGCCTGCCGGGTCCCCTGCCTGGCCTCCACCTCCAGTCCAGCTGCTCTCACACCCACGTCCCAACCCCGCATTGCCGGCGTTGCCAAAACCTTCCGCCCGCCCGTCTTTGGCAAGAGTGGTGTCCTAAACTACGGGACTTGAGAGTATCGCTTCTGCAAGTGCTGAACCTCCCCACACCTGGTGGGGTGTCGAGGGAGGGGGCTTAAATATGCTCTGGAGTCCAAGCTCGCTTAGCACTTCGTAGCTCTGTGAAAGGCTATTCAGCAAGAAGCTGAGAGGGGTTCTGTGAACCCGCTGCCCAAGTTCAAATCCTTGCTGCCCCCGGCAAGTTCATTCATCTGCTCCCCCTTGTGTGTGGCAAATGATTCCTCAGTTCTGACTCTGTGACAGATTACCATCTGGGCTGCAAGTACAAATGGAAAAGCAGAGTTCGCCATACTTGTGGCACAGCTCACACAGCTGTGCAAGCTAATGCTAATATGGGACTGGGGTGAGCCATGTGAGGGAGAGAGAAGATGCTGTGAGGGCCTGTCACATGCCACTGTTCTGAGGGAAGCAGGAAACAACTTCTGTGAGGACAGGGCATTTAAACTCAGATCCTGTCCCAAGGTGTGGCAGATTGGCTTGGGTCCCTGAAGATGTCAACATCCTAATGGATAGAATCCATGAATGTGATATCTCCTGTTGGGGGTGGGGTGTGTGATTGTATTAAGGGCCTTGAAAGTCAGAGATGATCTTGAATTATTTGAGGGCAGTGTGGGGCTGGGAAGGGAAGCTGTCTTAGTTACTTTTGTTCTGTTGCTGCAAAGAGATACCATGACCAAGGCAGCTCTTATAAAAGAAAGCATTTGATTGGGTGCTTAAGAAGTTCTAAAGGTGACATGGTGTGTGAGTGTGTGTGTTTCTGTTTGTGAGTGTGTGTGTGTGTGTGTGTGTGTGTGTGTTGAAGGGATGGGGCTAGCCAAGCAAACAGGAACTAGACTTCACTTATTTTCCATCGAGTTTCAAGCAAGTCTGGCGATATAGCTCAGCGGGAGAGTATGCCCGTTTAGCATGCACAAGGCCCTGGTTCAAATCCTTAGCAAGGAAGCAACTTTCGAGCAGCTATTATTTATGTGACCCGTCCCTCCATGCCACAGCTCCCTCAGCGTGAAACGATGGCTTCACGGGTTGCTGAGAAGTGAATAGGATGTGACTTTTAGAGTGACCGCCATTCATTTCCCAACTGGGCTCTGTTGAGTCCTGGGAGTTGTGTAAGCTTCCTTGGGTTGCCGAGGAGGGAGCCACAGGCCAGGAGGTGAATTCCATGCTGATCAGAGCGGCTGAGCAACAATGGTTGATACTCTGGATGTGGTTTTCACTCCAGATCCTGCTTGAATGAAAGGTTGCTTAGCTACGGTGAAGCTTGAAAGCCATTGCTCCTGTCTGCTTCAGCTGCTTCCAGTCTGGGTGTGGTGGCCCACACCTGTAACCTCTATAGTTAGGAAGCACAAGCAGGATGGTTTGAAGTTAAGGAAAGCCTGGGTTACATAGTGAGTTCCAGGGCAGCTGAGGCTACAGAGCAAGACTCGTCTCAAAAAACAAACAAACAAACCGAAGAATAAGAAGAAACCCTGGCTCCTGGGGTTACCATTGTAACACCAAGGTCAGCTGTAGAGAGCCCTGGTCCTGGGCATGCACGCCTCCCTTTTCTGAGCTGTAGGGTCAGCGTGGGGCAAATTTTCCTTCTTGATTGCCCCAGTCATTTGTGTCACATCTAACCTGTGTCTTTCTTGTTTGGTGTCCAGTCTCACTCATGGAATACCACGGTCCCCTGGGCAGGAATTCCTACCTCTCCCCTCCAAAGCGTCTCTGTACTTGCCCCTGTGTCTAGCATGTGGCCATAACAGAGCCTCTCGGAAACGTTCCCCGGTCTCAGGCTCTCTTCTTTACAGCCATTCGTGCATTTCGTGTTTAACCAACATTCACACAGCTGGCCCTGAAGGCGTACGTTCTTGTGTGTAAAATGGGACACAGTGATGCTGGTGGAGATGATAGTGAGGGCAAAATGACAATGACATCTGCAGATCACACGGTTTCGTGTCTGGAAGGGGCCAGGAACCAAAGAAGACTGTAGAGGTGGACAGGTGAGGAAATGGACTCTTCCCTCAAGCTTCTAGAAGGATGTATCCACGTTGACCTGCTTCTGGAGTATAAGATAATAAATCCACGCAGCCTCAGGCCACTGGCCTGCTAACTTCCTATGGTGGCAACAGGGAGCTAAGACACCCTTAGGATGGAAAAGCATGTAGTGGTCAGGTGGGAGATAGGGATCTGTGACCTAAAGATAGTGTGGCTAGTGTGTGCGCTTGTGTGTGTGTGCATGTGTATGAGTGTATGCGTGTGTGTATTTGTGTATGTATGTGTTGTGTGTGCTTGTGTGTATGTATGTGCATGCATACATATGCACATGTGTATGTGTGTATTCATGTGTGTGTGTGTGTATGAATGATGAGGCTGAGTAGTGGTTATCACCCCCTTGCACTGGCTCTACACCACTTGGTTTTCTGTCACCTGTGTGCACGAAGTTGCTGCTACAGCCCTTGCACTGCAATGGATTCCCTCCCACCTTTTGCCACATCTCCCTCTTGCTCTGTTCCTTTAGCACCAGAGTAGACATCCACCCTTCCCGATGCCCGCTCTCCACAGCCAGGGCCTGTTCATCCTCCGAGCCTCATGGTCTCCAGGTGGTGACACTGGTTTGGAAGGTTGAGGCAGGAGGCTGGATTGGTAGAAGAGGGCCACTGAGGATGGACCTTTATGGGGTTATAGGCCAGCATTACCTCCAACACAAGCTTTTTGCTTCCTCGTTGGCACCATTGAGTCACCTCCTCTAGAGGCTCCCGCCAACCATGACCGCAAGCGTGGCTTCTCTTCACTGTGATGGACTGAGACCATGAGCCTTCCTCACGTAAGCTGCTTCTGCTGGGTATTTGGTCACAAAAAAGCAGTGGACAGAAACATCTTTATAAGTTGTAAAGCTTTTAGTTGTGGTCGATGTTGTTAAGATACAAAGTGGACGGTGCACGCTGTTGAAGTGAGAAGGAAGAGGGAGTCCACTGAAGGTGTCCAGGGCAAACAGGAACGCTCGCAAAGGGCTGCCACTGACGGCATCTGCAAAAAGTGGTTGTCAAAAGAGCCGAGAATGCAGCATAAAACCAAGGCCTCAGGACCAATCTACAATTATTCGAAAGAGTACGCTTGTTTTCCGAGTGTGTAGGCTAGGTTTCTGAGAGCGTGATAAAATTCCAGACGCAAGAGTTTGAAAGGAGAGAGGATCGATTTAGGTTCACGGCCTCAGAGGTTTTCTCTCACAGTTGGCCCTGTCTGTTATGTTGAGACCTGGGGTAAGGTTATGCTACGGTGGAAGCATGTGGGCCAAGGAGACTGCCTCACTCACTGTGACCTAGAAGGGGAGGGACAAGGACAAAAGACACCCTCCAAAGCCCTTCCCTGGGACTAACCTCTAACAGGGCGCCTCCTCCTACAGCTACCATCAAACCCCAGTAGAGCCATTAGGTCATGAATCTGTCGAGGGACTAACACACAGATGAGGTCAGAGGTCTCATGATGCAACCACTTCCCCCAAGCCCTGCCTCTGAACACTGCTGTGTTACTGACCAAGCCTTTGACACTAACCCAGTGGAGGAATATTCCAAATCCACAACCCAAGCCCTTCCCAATATTCCTGCCATACTGATACACCAGGGCCTGCAGTGGAAGTCTACCCACCATGTTTAAACACACACGTTTTGGAGGCAGTCGATTGGCTACAAACAACACACATAGAACCTACAGTAGTTGGGGCCCACTTCCTCTTCAGAAGGGGGAGATGTCTCATCTGCTTCTCTGCTTTCTGAGTAAGTGTGTATGTGTGTGTGTGTGCGCGTGTGCACGCTTAAAACCAGTCCTTGGAGTTCAGCCCAGTTATGTCTTCTTTCCTTTTCTCTTTGTTGTTGATGTTAAGACAGAGATTCATGCTGTAGCAAAAACTGGCCTGGAACTCAGGGCAATCCTCCTGTCTCTGCTGCCAAGTGCTGGGATCACAGGTCTCTAATCACTAGTCCAAACTTAATGTTTTTTTTGTTTTGTTTTTCGAGACAAGGTTTCTCTGGAGCTTTGGAGCCTGTCCTGGCACTGACTCTATAGATCAGGCTGGCTTTGAACTCACAGAGATCCGCCTGCCTCTGCCTCCCATGGGCTGGGATTAAAGGCGTGCACCACCACCGCTGCCAGCTCCAAGCTTAATGTTTTTGTTGTTTTAACTGAAAATTCATTTTCAATGTCTGGAAGGACTGACCAGCACTCTCCTTCCATGTCGTGTGTTACAAGGCACAGAGCAGGGTTCACAGTCAGGGACAACACAGCTCTCAGGAAGATGGTGCTGCCTCCTTCCCCTCCCTGGAGTGCCCGGCAATCATGACTGACCACTGTGCCTGGCTCCTCTTGACCAGGACAATGACAGGAAAGGAGGGACAGCCTACTTCCTTCTGCAGTTGCTGGGACAGCACCCTGCTAAAAGCGATTTAAGGGAGAAAGGCTTTATTCTGGGTCACAGGTCAAGGGTACAGTCCGCAATGGTGGGGACATCCAGGGAGGAGTAGCTGGTTACATCACATCTGCAGCCAGGAAGCAAGGAGCACTGAATGCTTGCACTCAGTTCCCTTTCTCCGTATTTAAAAAACATTGTAGTGTGTGTGTGTGTGTGTGTGTGTGTGTGTGTGTGTGTGTGTGTGTGTGTGTGTACGCACATGGAGGTCAGAGGACAACTTATAGAGGATGGTTCTCTCCTTCTGTTATATGGAACCAAGGATCAAACTCAGGTCATCAGGTTTGGCAGCAAAGACAGGAGCCATTTCACCAGTCCAGTTGCTCCTTTTGTATAATTAAGGATCCTAGCTCAGGGAATGGAGCCACCCACAGTGGGCAGTTTCTCCCATCCTAATTAACCTAGTTAAGACTTCCCCCCTCCATATATATATATCCATACACACACACACACACACACACACACACACACAGAGGCATTTCCAGGGGCCTGTCTCTCAGATAATTCTTGATCTTATCAATTAGATAACTGGGATCAACCATCATTGGTGGCAACTGAGGCACAGGAGCTCATCTGGCTGCAGCTCTGAGGTTGATGTGCCCCCGTCAGCACTGAGGAGAAGGCTCAGTGGGTGAAGGTTCTCTCCACGAAGCCTGATGACCTGAGTCCGATCCCCTGAGCCCGCATGGCGCAAGGAGGGAACAGACTCTCACAAGCTGTCTTCTGACCGCCGCATGTCACACCCAGGAACGTGCAATTGCTTTGACTGCGGGAGGCCATCATAATCACCCCCGTTTTACAGACATGCGCTCAGGGACAGAGTGAGCTTGAAAAGCACCTGAGTGTGTCATAGGCTTGTTACACAGTGCCTACAGACAGGATGGCTTGCAGGCACGTTTAACCTGTGGCTCAAATGTGGCCCAGGAGACCTATGAATGCAGCCCGATAGAGAACTGTAAACTTAAAACATGAGTTTGCCTGTCGGACTGTGCAGCCCTCATGCATAAACTTCGTAGATGACACACTGCGTCATAATGTCGAAGGCAGACGTGCCTGATAGAACATTAGAAATATATTGTATCATAGTTCTGGAGTCTGGAAGTTCAGGAGGGTGGTGCAGGCAGAGAGCTTGCCCTGAGGGACCATTTTGGCATCTGACATCCCTGTGGAGTCCCCTGAGGTCATCTGGGATGGACTCACTGATGATATTTCCTCTGTCCTCTCCTGCCTATTCACCCCATGTCCTCAGATGTAGGTCTGAAGAAGAGCATCCCAGCTGGAATGTCTCACACCAGGAATCCAGGTAGTCAGAGGGTAGGGACAATAGGAGTCTGAGGTCAGCCTGCACTACACAGTGAGCTAAGGCTAGCCTGGTACAGCGTGAGACCCTGTTGATAAACACAAAAAAATCAAGCAAACAAACAAAAAACAGCAACAACAAAGCAAAACGAAATACACAGAACCCAGTCAAGAGCGTGGCCCTGCTCCATGGCTCTGAGCTCCAGCTGTTACTCGACGTCAGTTAACAGTTGGTGCTGAGGATGCAAAGAAAACACAGTGAAAGCCTGGCTTGTCCAGATGCCCTCTCTTCAGCCTCACCTCCCCTGGCTACCATCTTTCTCTCTGCCTCCTGCATACGTGTTTATTGAGCACCTACTATTGCAACACGCAGTATTATACACACGAGAACCATGTTCATGCAGAACACCCCTGACATTCTAACAGGAGAGCGGGCATTACTTGCTATCAAAAGTAGTGTCACGTGGTGGTGACACGCGCGGGGAGGAGGAGTGGAGAAGATTTGAGCCGATGAAGGAGTTCAACTAAACAGGGAATGACTCTGTGATATTTGGGCAAAGCTGGAGGAACAGAGGGACGAGCTATGTGGTCAAAGAGGTTTCCAGGCACCGCAACAGAGAGGGCAAAGGCCAGGAGGCAGACATCTGCTGCGTGGTCAAGGAGCAGCAAGGAGCCCTGTGTAAGTGGAGCTGGGTGCCAGTGTGCGGAGGGGGAGAGGAGCAGGGGGGACAGGAAAAAGGGTGCCATAAGAGATCATGGTAGTGGTAGTGAGGGCAGGTGGTGGGGAACTTCCTAGGCTACCGTAGGGACCTTGGCTTGGCCTCTGAGTCAGACAGGAGCTACTGGAGAGTTCTGAGCACAGCAGAGACCTGATCAAACTAAACATTTTAGGGGGTCTGCTCAGCTGCCGTGTGGAGAACTGTAAACTGTCCCCACACAGGGTAGGGACAGTCACAGGTACTGTCTTGACTATTGCAGTTAGCTCAAGTGGGATGTAGAGGTGGCTTAGCTGAGGGCTAAGATAAAAGTGCCGGGCTCTAGGGACACTTCTCAGGAAAGGCTAATGGGATTTGCTCTTGGTCCTTCCAGGGTAGGTGGTTGTGACGTCTGTGGCTGTAGTCTGCAGCATTTCTCAGTGGAAGCACCCTGAGCTCTAGCCTTGGAGTCGGACAACTGGGATTGGCTCCTGGCCCTCTTGAGCAGGTTCACAGGCTCTCCGAGTGTTCACTTCTTCGTCTTGCGGATGTTAATCCCTTGGTCACAATCTGTGAATATTAGCCGAGAACGTGTCAAGGAGTAGCACAAGGGCAGTCGGGATTTGTGTGTGTGTGTGTGTGTGTGTGTGTGTGTGTGAGCTCCTGGGGGTGCCCTGGTGGAAGCTGGAGGTTGATACTGAATGTCTTCCTTGATGAATCTCTTCTGCCCCTGAATCCTGGAGTTATAGATACCCTCCAGGGCTGTTGCGTGGGTGCTGGGGTCCAGACTCGGGTCCCTCAGCTTGTGAAGGCTTTTGTGTGGGTGCTGGGGTCCAGACTTGGGTCCCCCAGTTTGTGAAGGCTTTTGTGTAGGTGCTGGGGTCCAGAATCAGGTCCTCCTGCTTGTGAAGCAAGTTCGTCGCTCTCTGAGCCGTCTCCTAAGCCCATAATTGTTTTAAAGGATGCCGATATTCTTGCTGGATAAAATACAGAAAGAGAAGAGGCAGAATAAGGTGCTGTGGCTGTACAGCCTGGGTAGTCAGGGCGATTCATTGCTGAAGGAGCGATGGGCGGGGAGAAAACACACACTTGCCTTCCCAGTGGGATGGGGAATTCCAAGGCTCAGGCCCACCCACTAGGCCAGGTGGCCACCAGAGAAAAGATGGCCAGAAGGGAACTCCTTTGATAAGGGTGGGGCTGTGGAAAATGGGAACACTCCCAGATTCTGGAGAGGGTGAGGTCATACCAGCTGAAGCCAATCAAAACTCCCCCTTAGGCAGGCAGTGAAGGGTTTACTAGGCCAGGAGCTGTGGAGACTTCTAGCAGCTGCCAAGAAAAAAGGGCGCTCAGCTGAGACCTTGAGCCCTGGAGGCCCCACCCTGGCAGGAGAAAGAGACCAGGAGGTGCTGGGGCCAGCAAGGAGACCTAGGGTGACAGGGCCCTATCTGAATGGTCTAGCTCAGCTGAGTGAAGCCACAGAGCCAGTGACTGAAGCAGCCGGTGGGAGTTCTGCTTCCCAGGACTCTGCAGCCCCTGACCTCTTAGGAAGGGCAAAAGTAGGGTTGGGGGCACCCGTCTGCAATATCAGCACTTGGGAGACTGTCTGGGAGGGATTTTGAACTTGAGGCCAGATCCTATCCGAATAAAGAAATGTGAGATTAGAATGTCTTTAATCTAAGATGTTGAATGGTTCCCCCCTTCACCCCAACATTAGGACACTAGCGGACACGTGAACCGTGAATTGCAATTCTCCAGCCAGAGCACTGGCTCTGAATCTTGTAGGCTGCATTCCAGGTGGATTATCTTGGGTTTATGTTTGAAGCTACAATGAGGTACCTTGGGATTCAGTGCCTTTGGCCGCCCCTCCTTCCCTGGTGTCTGGGGAAATACGAAGGTGTGGTAGACACAGGAGGCACAAAGGCGGCTCCCTAGTGTCCCGAAGATCTCTAGGACAGATTCAAGGCTGGAGGGGAGGAGTCTGAGCAACGCTGGTCCCAGCGTGGGCGTGGCCTCTATTCGGTGACCCTAGTGAAACCCTTCCCGCCCCAGCACCGCTACAGGTCCACAATGTCCAGACGCTGCAGAAACAGCCGAGAGACACGTCCTTAGCCCTGGAAGCTGGCAGTCCGGAGGCACTGACGTCAGCCCGAGGCGGCCCCAGGAGGATTTTCTGGAAGGCACTTCCTCGCAGTGGTCACCCCTGGAAGGCAGACCGGGGCCCAGGGCCAAGCTCTGCAGCTTGCCTGGGAACTTTCCTGTATGCCCACTGACACCCGCCCAGCGCGGGGACAGGGAAGGTTGCCACACCCCCTACCTCCTCACCCTCATTCCTCCCTTGCCCCATCCTCTCCAAGATACCAACCTCCCCTGTGCTTCCTTGGGCGGTAGGAATGGAACGGAATGTGTCTCTGTCCCTGGGCTGTGTCACTGGTCCCTGTCTCATCCGGTCACAGGCTCTGAGCATCATCTGAGCCTCATTTCTAAGTAATTCAGAGGACAGAGCGCAGGCCAGCATGTCACATAACTGTGGGAAAGACTCCCGATCTCCCAACCCATGCCTTTAGTGGGGGTGTGGGGGGCTGGTGCCCTCATGTCCCTAAAGTGCATTGAACTGACGCCATGATTGCGCTGTTATTTTCCCTACTTTACAGACGGGACTATACCTGTGTGTGATTCACCACTGAGATTCGTTCCCACCCAGCCTTCACTCCGCAGAGAAGAAACAAAGCTCATCCTCTATACGCACGCACATACAGGGCTTTAAGTAAGGGACTTGCGTACCCTCCGACTTTGGTATACTCAGGCATCCTGGAATGAATCCTTCTCAGCTATTGAACCCCGCCTCTTGGAGAGCCTTGAGACACTGATTAAACTCTGAGAAGTCTTACCGTGCATAGAGCTGTTGAAGCCTCTCTCACCCAATGGTTCCCCAATATTGGTTAACCTGTGCTCACTGCCTTAACCCCACAGGTCCTGTTAGCATCCCAGAGAATGTCCTTTGGGAAATGGCACTCGAGATCACACCCAGTCTCACATACCGCCGGAAAGTGCCCCAGGTAGGCACAGGACTCGACAGGGCTTCGCTTGCTTTTGCTAATGCCATTTCCCCCACCCTTGCTCATTGTCTTCCAGAAGAGGTCCTTAGCCAAGAAAGACACCCTATATCCTTCAGGCAACCCAATCCTGATGTCACCCCAGGGGCAGGTCCTCTTCGCTCTGCTTGTCTCAGGGTGAGGAAATGCCACAGAAACAGCTCCTGAGCTCTTCCCATTTCAGCCTTTTAGGGGGACTCTGCTCCAAACACGAGGGGAGTTCTGAGAGCATCATTTCCTTCAAGCTGGGCGGCTGGGATACAAGAGGGACTTACTAGCTCTCTGCTCATTACACCCTTCCCTACTTTCTCAGGGGTATTGCACAGATCTGAGGCCCCCTCCCATCTTGGCCAGTATCCCCATCTCCACTTCACCTGGTCAGAGCTCTGCAGAAGCCCCTCCCCCCACCATCTTCCTCAACTATGCATATTCTACCAGCCGATCTCTCCTTTCTTCTTTCTGGAACTCTGTGTCATGCTGCATTCTGAGCCCCTCAACACTAGCTACAGTCTGGGGACAGTGGCCACAGTAGGCAGCCAGGCCAGCTCTGGAGACTTGAGTCACTGTTATGGAGTGGGACCCCACTCTCTGTGCTTTTGGGGGGTCATGGTTGAGAACCATTCCTACTCATGTGCTCCTGTGGCCCCCATTACTGTGGTGGGATAGTTATGCAGCATCAAGATGTGCCACTGTGATTGGTTTAATAAAGAGCTGACCAGTCAATAGCTAGGTAGGAAGAGGCTAGGCAGGACTTCCAGGGACAGAGAGGACTTGGGGAAGAAGGGTGGAGTTGTCATCTGGATGGAGAGGAAACAGTGGGTACAAGATGAAAGGAAAGTAAAAAGCCATGAGGCAGAAGGCAGATTAATATAAATGGGTTAAGTTATAAGAACTAATGTGAAAATTAGTAAGTCTCTGTGTCATTATTTGGGAGCTGGCTGGAGAGTCGTTGCAGGTTAGCACACTATTCCTGGTGCAGGTTCCCTTGTGCATCTCTTCCCTTTGCCTGGCTCTCACACCACATAACACACAGGGCCAGCACCACTACTGGAAACCAAGTCTCCAGTGTCTGCACCAGGACAATACTGGCTTTTAATCTCTCTTATCCTTCATCCCTCTCCCACCCACACCCTTCTGAGCTTAACACCTATTGTCTCCTTCAGAGGAGAAAAGATAAACCAAGGCCATGGATTTCCTGTGATCTGTATCAAAATTTTTTCCCTGCCTACTCAGCTACCACCCACCCCTACCCTTCCCCCCTTTCCATTTCATCTTAGCAGCAGGGCCAGAGTCCTCGTCCCGTCTCCCCCGCACCATGGAGTCACGCTGCCAGGATTCAAATCACTTTAGCCACTTATCTGCTATGTGAGCATGGATGGATTGCTTTATCTCTCAGCGCTCTGCTTCCTCGAGTGAGTCAGCTGGAAGAACAGTCATGTTCTGTGTGATGGCCTCTTGGTCACACATGTGACGGCAGCTCCACACACTGTCATCCAAGGACATCAGGGCCATCTTAGTTTACATAAGAACACCGTGACACTCACTCACAGAACAGTAGAATGGCCTAAACCACTTGTTTTTCGGAACTCATTCGGAGAAGTTAAGCTCAGGGCTGTATTGTCTTTCCCACAGGGAGCTGATGGAAGGCTGGAATGAGAGAAGCCACAGTGAGAGGGTGACACAGGCCTGGCTCATAGGGGATGCTCGTGAGGGCTAATTATTGTCACTTTCTGCTCTGGCTCCTTTAAACCTTCTGTCTGTCACTTCCAGATCATCCTTGTCACCTGTAAAGATGCAGCAAGCCCTCCTGGAAGCTTCTTGATTGGGCTTCCAGTTTGTTTTGTCCCATCCTACCCAAGCTTCTCCAAGCCTGTGTTATCAGCCCACTCCTTCCTGGAGCTTCTTTTACTCCCCAGTCCACTGTGTCCGGCTGTAGTGGCATCCAGTTGTTTCTCTTCCCTCCCTCCCTCCCCTCCTCCCTCCCTCCCTCCCTCCCTCCCTCCCTCCTTCCTTCCTACCTACCTTCCTTTCTTTCTTTGACAGGGTTTCTCTGTGTAGCTTTGGTGCCTGTCCCGAAACTAACCCTTGTAGACCAGGCTAGCCTCAAACTCACATAGATCCACCTGCCTCTGCCTCCCGAGTGCTGGGATTAAAGGCGTGCACCACCACTACACAGCTTTCATTTCTATCTTAATAAATAAAGCTTGCCTGAAGATCAGAAAGTAAAACAGCCCACTGGTCAGCCTTACAGACCAGGCAGTGGTAACACACACCTTTAATCCCAGTAGCCACACAAGTTGCCATAGAAAGTGGGTGGTGCATGTCTTTAATCCCAGAACTAGAGAGGAATATAAAAATGGAAGGAAACAGCTCTCACACATTTCTGCAGTACGTGTTACTCAGGAGGTGGCGGCAGGAGGGTAGAAAATTCAAGGCCAGCCTGGGACTCTTAGCAAGCAAGACTCTGTTTCAGAATAAAGCCTAGCATGATGGAGAGAGACCCTGGACTTGGTCATCAGGATTGGCTAAAAATGAAAATGGCTTTCTTGACCCTTGACTTCCTGCCTCGGTTGCTCCTTTTGTAATGGTAAGTGGCATGGCCACAGCACTGCCTCCTTATCTCTTCTCTGGTCTTTCTTGTGGTTCACCCACCCCGGCTGCCCACCCCCAGTGTTTGCTCTTCTCTGCTATTGTTAGGGTTGTCTTCAGTTCAAGGGTCTGCTCTGACTCCTCAGGTGATCTTAGCAGCCCCGTGGCACAGTTTGTTATGCCTTCCACCTGTTATGGGCTGAGTCCTCTCTCCCTCCTCAAATTTGCATACAGAATCTATAGCCCCCAAATCTATAACCTCCTTTGAGGAGGTAATGAGGAGTTAACAGGAAGAGCTATGATCCAAGAAGACTGGTGTCATTATGAAATGGGGAAGGAACAACAGATCCTTTTCCCTCCAGAAAAAAACAGTCATGTGGAGGAAACTTGACTTCAATTATTTCTCTACCAGACCCCAACATAAACTCTCTCTCTCTCTGGACCAGCGTGGAGGAGATGGGAATAAAGACAGGACTCACACAGTTTCATCGGGAGGGAGATTCTCAGTGGTCCCTCATGAAGTTCCGAGTTCACATCCTGAAGAATTCCTCTCATTTATTCTCCAAACAGTCTTTATACCAAAAGTTAACTTAGGGGAAATACACCAGCATTCTGTCTCCTAGGTAACCAGGTGAATGGCTTTTCATCATGTATACAGCTACCTGTTTGCTCTGTATGCTAGCTGTCTTGTAGGCTTGAATCAGCATCTCTATCAGGCATCCTCCAAATTACAAAGGAAGGAGCAAAACATCCTGACCTTTCGTTAGGTTAGTGGCAGCCTGTCTGGAAGTTTACGTGACCCTTCTCAGGTGTGGCCTATGGCTTGATAGCTTGGTTGCCATACCATAGAGAAATATAGGCCTACAGGAACTGTAGCGAGAAGACTGCTGTCTACAACTCAGACGCGCAGGCCTCCCTGAAACCACCCTGGGTTGCCTCTTGGATTTTTTGGTTCTAGAGCTGTGATACAATAAAAATGTTTGGTTCCTTGGTGTACGGTACTTTGTCATAGCAGTCTGAGGCAGGCAGGCGTAGGGGATAGCTTAGCAGTGTGGAGCTCCGCTTGGTTTGGTTTGGAGCAATGCACACATTGCTCTTCTAATGGTGCTCTTAGCCGTCCAGAACCTTCACTCACATGCTGTGTTAGCAGCCTAGAACCTTTGCCTGCACGCTGTATTGGCAGTCTAGAACCTTCACCTGCATGCGCACCCCTCTTTAAACAATGCACCTGGGAACCTGTTAGCAACAAAGGATCCCCCATTTATATCAAGTTGCTCACAACCCCTTCTCCAAACAATTCACCTTCCCCAACACGGACAGTTTCTATTAAGATGTATTCGGAGCACAGGTGGGCTGATGTGGCCTAGACTGGTCTGGGGTAAATGCTCAGCAAGGCAAAGTCTGTCCCCTGAATGATCTTCTAGAGAGAATCCCCATTGCCACGTCATTCCTGTGCATACAGTGGGCATTGCACATGGTTAAAACCAGAGGTGTTGTGCTGCAGAGGTAACTCCATGATTAAGAGCACTGACTGCTTTTCCAGAGGACCCAGGTTCAATTCCCAACACCCACATGGCAGCTCAGAGCCACTGCCACTCCAGTTTTAGGGACCTGACACCTTCTTTTGGCCTCCACAGGCACTGCACACATGTGATGCACAGACTTATGCACAGGCAGGACCCTCATGCACATTAAATTAAATCATTAGAAAATGAAATCAAATGCATCACAGAAAGTAATATGTGTGTAGTGAGCAGAGGCTTATACAATCTGTCCGCCGATCAAAACAGAACCTCTTAGGTTATGTTCCTTAGCAACCTAACCCCATGAACCCCATGAAAGAATCCCAAGAAATAGCTGGGACTGATGTGGGAGGTCCTTCTGTATATGTATTGTTTTTATTGGTTAATGAATAAAGCTTTTTTGGCCAATGGCTTAGCAGGGTAAAGCCAGGTGGGAAATCTGAACAGAGATAGAGTAAATAGGCAGAGTCAAAGAAACACATGTAGCCACCAAAGGAGTAACATGCCTTAACGGTAAGCCACGGTCTCGTGGCAATACACAGATTAATAGCAATGTGTTAATTTAATAGTTAGAGTTAGCCAGAAAGAAGCCTAAGACATTGGCCAAACGATGTTGTAATTAATACAGTTTCTGTGTGATTATTTGGGCTTGGGCCACCAGGAAACAAAAGCACGGTCTCCGGTTACATAGAGCCCTTGAGTACTTAATCTTGCGGGCCACTGTTAATCCCAACAACCCTTTCTAACTGTAACATCACCTCCCTTCTAAATAGTCCCCTTGCTACTTTGTAGTTCATGTGTGCTTTTATTTCAGTTCCTTAAATAAGATGCCAGGGACTCACAAATGCCCAGCCCTGGCTCCAATGGCCGGTAACACGCTGAGCCTGCTAACACAGTTCCTAAACATACCTCCTGG
The DNA here is from genome assembly GCA_004026605.1 of Ondatra zibethicus. Classification (NCBI taxonomy): domain Eukaryota; kingdom Metazoa; phylum Chordata; class Mammalia; order Rodentia; family Cricetidae; genus Ondatra; species Ondatra zibethicus. Next base: position 30,511 of record PVIU01012881.1, on the reverse strand, counting down.
CTTCTACCCCTGACTCGCACTGCAGAGTTTAGTGGCTGCAGACAGCAGCCAATCATTCGCCTCCCCTTGATGGAGCTCAGCTGTTGAAGCTGCACATGGCCTCATTGATTTCCTGGGCTTGGCAGGGCTGTCTTATGTATCTGCAGTCAACTGTGAGGCTGGCTGGACACTGGCTTAGAACAGTGACCTCGGTTAGGTGTCGTGTTGGTTCTGGAGAGCCCCTCGTCCTCTTGCAAGGGGCCAGGGCTTGTTTCATGGCAGTGGACCGATGTGCCAAGAAGATGAACAGGGAGAAGCTAGAAAGGAGGAGCCTCAAACCGGAGTCAGAGATCCGGGCCTTTCGCTCTCATCTGGTCCCTTGGTGGCTGGTTTCTTAACAGGAAGGCACTTTGGTTAAAGAACCTGAATCAGGACCGTGCAATGGCAGGAAGTACCTGGCATCCTCAGGTTCAGCTGACAGGGCTCGAGGGCTGTGGGTAGAGAGAGCAAGAGAGACCTGTCTCCTCCCCAGTGTCTGCTTTGGTGGCCCGGGCACAAAACACCGTGTACATAGAGCATGCGGGGGCTTCACAAACTGTTCCTGGGTCCTTAGCCTGCCATTTAGCCTGGGTAAGCACCATGATCTTTCAGTGTTCCCCAGCACAAGGCACCATGGCAACACCTACCCTGAGGGCTGTTTGAGGATTAAATGAAATATTACATGGGAGCTGCGCAAACATGCCCGAGTACCCTACAAATACCTGTGATTACCGCTACTGTCCCATGTAGCCCTGCCCACCGGGTAAGACTGTATCTCCATTCTATAGGAAGCTAAGGCTTGGCACATTCGATAATCACCCTAGTAGTGTGGCTACTGTGGGGTTGTCTGGTTGTTGGCTGCAGCATGCTTCCTCCATCCTCCCCATTGCGTCACCGTTCTCCAGCATGAAGGACCATAGCGGAAGCTGAAGAGAATGATTCAGGTTTTAGAATGTAGGCCTGAGTTACCACCAGGACAGCCAGGGAGAGGCTTCTGGCCAGCCATTCAATCTGTACAAACATGGAGTATAGAAATGATGACAGTGTAATCCCAGACCAGGAGCCATAGCTGGATCAAACCATGCGGGGAGGTGGCGTGGCAGGAAAGGGGCTCCAGGATAAGCTTGAGTGGAGGTGGCAGAGGACCCTGCGCAGGTGCGGATGCGCGGCTGGAGGAGGAGGGGAGGGCAGTCATACATCTGAGCTCACCAGGGAGAGTCTTGGGTTTATGCGAGTGAACTTGGCATAATTATTAATTAGCACCCCTTTTCACTCTAGACAGTGACCCAGTTGGGATGATAAATTACATATTTACCCTCCTTAGAGGGTTGAGGAGGAGCAAGGAAAAAAATGGAGGCAAAACACCATAGAAAGGACAAGTAGGAATTGGTCCACTTGGCTCAGACGCGGCAGACGGATGAGCTTGAAGGAGAGTGGAAAAGAGGGTGAGGTGTGTCTAACCTTTTGATGCTGAAACATCATGCTCTCTACAGAGTTCAGGGCCAGAAACCACAGAAATTACATATCCCGCACCCCCCCCCCACCGCAGTTTAAGGAAGTTTCTGATTCTGTGTCCGACTGCCTTGGAGTGTACACAGCCACATGCTGGGCACAGCTCACTGGGTCAAGCTGAAATCTAGATTAAAAAATGCCCTGATAGAGTTTAACAAACATGCCCGAGCCTTCGCAGAAGTCCAGCTGCAGCCAATGGAGAGGGTGACTCCGGGGAGGACTGACAGCTTCCTGCCCCCCATTTGTTGGGATCATTTGGAGTTCTGGCCTCCAGCTGCTCTTCCCTGCTAGAGATCTTTCCTTTCCTTCTGATTTAAGTTACTGAAAGCTGTGTCATAATTGTTTACCAGCTCTGCTTCACGAGCACGTGTTGCCTTGAGGATCAGAGGATAAGGTTTTCACCTGTTGGCCCACCTGACTGTTGGGTATATAAGCCTCCATGGTGCTATTGAATAAGGGGCTTCTTACCAGTGATTAGAGGTCCGTGTCTCTGTCTCTCTGTGTGTGTCTTTGTGTGTTACAACCTCCAGCCCCTTGCCCGAAGCTCACGAACTGTATGGTAGCGCATAGAGCACAGACAGGTGTTGTGCGCTGCACCCATTCAGGGTGGAAGTTGTCCAGACTGTAGTGGTGCCAGAGACACTGATAGACAATGGGGGGCGCAGAGACGAATCGAGGTCTTTGGGGAGTTGGGAAGAGCCTAGAAATGATGCTAAGGATTCAGGGGGAAGTTATGACACATTAACTGGATGGCGGGTTTCTAGTGACGGAGGTGCTAAGTAGCCCTCCGTAGTCTATGGATGCATGATATATGCAGATTTGTCAGAAGGTCCTCAGCCACGATGAAGAGTTCTGCTCCTTGAAGTACATCCCTTCTGTTCATCTTCCCTGACGTCTATTCCCGCTGGTTTCCCAAGCTGATCAGTAACTCTTAAAACAGCCAACACGGCTGTCCATCATTTTCCGAGCCCTTTCTAGCACACTACAACTTCCAAATTCGAAAATTACCTTCAAGATGCGTGGCTTCCTGTACTTCCTCAAAGAGGTTCCTATATCCCTTCAGAGTGGCGCCTGGGAGACTCCCCCGAGAACATCATCCTGCAGGAAAGTCACAGGCTCATGCCTGGAGTCTGGCCACCAGTGACACTGTCTCGTCCCATTGGGGTACTGAGTCTGTTTCAGGGCATATGTTTTGGGGCATGCCTTTCATGTCAGGCTCTCCGTCTGAATCCGTGTCCCCTGGTTGGGACCTCTGTTTCTGGAGTCTGCGGAACTTTTAGGAGGTAGAAGTAGGGCCTGAGGGGAGGCCTTTGAGGGACAAAGGTAGTCCTTGATTGCTGTTGCTCTCTACTCCCTGGTAGGCTGTGATAGCAACAGTCTCTCCCATACACGCCCACCGCCAAGATCTGAGCTGTCACAAGTAAAGTTTACATCTGGATAATTTTGAGGCATTAGCAGGATTTACAAACCACCAGACGACGCCCCCCCCCCCCAGAATGTTGGCTGAAGATGGTGAAGGCTTAACTTCAACTTCACAGACATGGCATCTTTGTAAATGCAGCTCCAAGAGGGTTCACTTGGAAGTCCCAGGAGTCGGGGCGGGGCTGAGGGGTGGGCTCAGGTGTTCTGCATCCCAATCTGGGGGGTAAAAAGCCAAGAGAATAGAAGAGCTGATGGAGACAGGTGAAGTGGATTAGACCCTCGACAGAGATGGAACAGATCTTTAAATGAGCAAAGACAAAGGAAACTGTAGCTGAGAAAAAGAGAGAGGACTTCCAGATGTCCTCATCCTGTTGCGCGCATGCTGTGGCTAGAAGCAGAGGGGAGTTCCCGGCATGAAGCACAGCCCTTCTCTCCCCTGAGTGCCCCCCAATCCCGTCTTCTAGTGTTGTACCCCCAGCCCAGGTTTGAGCTCTATTTTCCCTCCTGAGGACGCACTGTCTTGAACTATCTGATCTGTGTCCCCACTGCTTCCTGGCCACCTACCCTAGCGGTCTCAGCGACCCAGTAGCACCTCATTCACTTAGTCTAAAATATTCTTCCCGCCCCACCGTGTGTCAGGGGCTGTCGGGCTGAGGGAGACAATTGACGCCAAGTAGGCATGGCTCATGCCTACTGTGGAGTGTGGTAACTAAAGCAAGCCACCACGGCATCATGAGAAAGTGTGAGGACACGTGCCACCACTGAGCACTGGATAATGGCAGCATAGTGGCCTGGCAGTGTAAACTCCTGGAGTCCTGGGCCCTCCCACCTCACCCTTCTCCACCGGCCTGGCTGCTCACGTGCTAGCTGAAGCTTGGGTTTACGCCACTTCCTCCACGGCCTCTTGATGAGCCTCTCACGTATGCATCCCAACCCCCTCTACACAGTTATCTGCATTTTCCAGGGTTCAAACAGCATCATGCTAGTCTCCAGACTATAAACTGCTGGAAAGATTTACAGGAGAGACCAGTGCGTGGCCCATCCAGCAACTGGGACACAGAAGTAGTTTACATAGCAAGTTCCAGGCTAGCCAGGGCATGTAGCAAGACCCTCACACCAAAACAAACCAAAGCTAGTAGGATAGCTCAGCCCTAGCCAGTCTGATGACCCAAGGTTTAACCCAGGGGTCCACATGGCAGAAGGAGAGAACTGATTTCCCCAAGTTATCCTTTGACCTCCACACTTGAGCCACGGGATGCCAGCACCCTCCCACACCCCACACCCCCACACATGGGAGGTGGAGATGCACAACCATACATACAAAATAAAGAAAATGTAATTAAAAACTCTTGAAAGCAACAAAACTAATAAAAATCAAAACAAACCAACAAACTCCAGAGGCTAAAAGGAGAAACAGTGAAAAATTCTTTAGTGATAAAAGAATTTAGTTGACAATTTCCAGCATATGAGCAAAAAATAGATGCACACATATGCATGTGTGGGCAAATCATGAAAGACTTGTTAAAACACATAAATAATGCGATGCAACTAGACTGGATGCTTCTCCTCTAAAATTAGAGAATGCAAGTGCCTGGGAACCATTTGATAAATTGGCCACATTTTAGGCCATAAAGAAATCCTTTAGGGCTGAAGAGATGGCTCAGCAGTTAAGAGCACTGACTGATCTTCCAGAAGACCTGGGTTCAATTCCCGGCACCCACATGGCAGTTCACAACTGTCTGTAGCTCCAATCCCAGGTTATCTGACACCTTCACAGACTTAATGCACAGGAAAAAAGAAAGAAAGAAAGAAAGAAAAGAAGAAAGAAAGAAAGAAAGAAAGAAGAAAGAAAGAAAGAAAGAAAGAAAGAAAGAAAGAAAGAAAGAAAGAAAGGGAAAGGAAAGGAAGACTTAATAGAGTCCCACTCTTCTCTGGTTATAATGGAGCAAGGCGAGTGCTAAATAACAAAAGAGTCAAAGTTGGGGTGTGGAGGAGCACACCTTTAATCCCAGCACTGGGAGGCAGAGGCAGGAGGATCTCTGTGAGTTTGAGGCCAGCCTGGTCTACAGAGTGAGTTCAAGGACAGCCAGGACTACACAGAGGAAACCCTGTCTCAGAAGGAAAAAAGAGAGAGAAAGAGAAAGGGAAGGAAGGAAAGAAAGGCTCAAAGTCACTATCATCTGGAAATAATTTAAAAACGTATCCAAAACATTAAAAAAGTTAAAAAATTACAACTGACCCTAAACTGAAGATTATTTAGAAAGTAGTAATAAATCCTTTTAAAAGAGATATATTTGTGTGTGTGTGTGTGACATGTTGTGATGGTGATTCTGGAGGCTAGAAGAGAGTATCAGGTCCTCTGCAGCTGTAGTTACAGGCTGTCTCACGTGGGTGCTGGGAACTGAACTCAGGTCCTTTGGAAGAGCGGCAGCATTTTTAACCGCTGAGCCATGTCTCTTATCCAATAAACCCTTTGAAACATCCAAAATGAAGACATCAAACCTTTCCCAAGACTTCCTTTCCTGATGGCTGAGGACCCTCTTTCCAGTTTTGTGGTTCTGACGCCCCATCCATGTTCCTCTCTGCAGTCTGCTTCCTTCCACGTTCTCCTCAACTTTTCTTTCTTCCTGTCTTGTCTTCCTCCCTCCCTCTGTCTCTCTCTGTCTCTGTCTCCCTCTGTCTCTCTCTCTGTCTCACCTCGACAGGGTTTCATGGAGCCAAGGTTGCCTTTGGACTGTGGATCCTCTTGTGTGTCTCTCTAGTGCTAGGATCGCAGGTATATGCCATCCGCCCTTGTCTATGCAGTGCAGGGATCAAACCCAAGGCTCAGTGCACACCAGGCAAGCTCTCTACCCACTGGGCTACACCCCAGCCACGCCAGATCCTGGAGCTGCTGTCTCTTTATCTTCTCCACAGCTGTGCACATGTGCCTGGGCTGCCATTCCTTCTTTCCTGTAGATGTATTAGGTCGGCACAATTAAATAACCAAGCCAGCTCAATAGGAACGGGTATTTTTAATGAATGAAAAGGGGGGAAACTCACGCTACTCACGCTGAAGTCCTATCTGTCCTGCGGACACTGCATGGAGAGAGAGCACATCTGTGTTCTCTTGATTTTCTCCCTGGGGTCCAAGTGACCACACCCCAACTTGATGTGATTGGTTAATGGCTTTTCCCCCATCACTTTCCTGCTTAGAAAATTCCTCAAGTCAGGCACAGTGAAACTGGCCTGCGTTAACACTCTGTGAGGTGGAGACAGGCAGGTCTTGAGTTTAAGGCCATCTGGGCCTACACAGATTCTCTCAAACACAACACAACACAACCCTCTTATTTGTTCTTTGAGACTCATCTCAACTGCCCCCTCTTTGGTGGAACCTCAGAATCATTAGTCTGCATTCCCCTTAACACCCCCTTTGGAGCCCTTCTGCTGATAACAGAACCTCACTGAAGGCCACAGTCATGTCCTCTGTCAGCAGTTTCTACCCCATTGATACTAGACTCCTAAGTTCCCTGCCCCCTTTCCTTCTACCTTACTGGAAGCCGGGTGGCTCCCCCCACCACCTCCAGAGCAAACACAGATTTATTAAGAAGTGAGAAAGAACTCCTGGGAGTTGTAGGGGCTCTGAGGGAGGAGTACTCTGGGTACATTTTGTGGGCAGTGTTCCTCTAACTCAGTTAATATTGCTAGACAAAAGCTAATGAGAACAAGACAGCAGACACAATTCACTTGATACAGCATGGATTGCTGCATCCTGAACACATGCCCTCTGCCGCTCTCTGCTATAGGTGGCCTCTCCAGAAGGCTGTTCCTGAGCCCTTCGCACTCTAGTTCCCAGGATGTGTCCCAAAGGCTGCTTGTATCCTTGGAGATGGAAGGCTTTATTTATTTATTTATTTATTTATTTATGGTTTTGCCCCTTGCCCCTCACCATGAGGGCTGTGCCCAGAGTCTTCCAGAGCAGCAGCTCAGTCTGTAGGTCTGACCCCTTTGGGGGTCACATACCACAGATCCCACATACCAGGTATTTACATCACGATTCTTAACAGCAGCAAAATTACAGTTATGAAGGAGCAACAAAAATGATTTTATGGTTGGCAGTCACCCCCACATGAGGAGCTGTGTTAAAAGTCACAGCATTAGGAAGGCTGAAAACCACTGGGCAGCAAACCAAGGACCACACTCCCCACATCTGGACACCTCTCCAGGTCCATGCCCTATCCTCGTCTCCAGATCTTCAGCCCCATTTCCTCTGATTACTCCAGTCTCTGGAAGCCCGCCTCAAGGTCACTGTCAAGGTGAAATCCTAGCCGGCTCTCCAAGGCTCTGCCCCTCTTCAGGTTTGAAACTCACCTCCTGGGCTGTGGGACATCCCTCACTCTGGGTCAGCGCCCACAGCTCTTGCTGCATGAAAAGTAGCCTCTGGCAGCAGGGTCTAGGGCAGCTGGCAAGGGTGTGAAGAGGTGGAACCCAAGCCCACATAAGTACAGGGGATTAGGGTTGCCTCGGTGAGTCAGAGGCCAAAACGCTCTAGAAAATATGCCCCAAGGGCACAACCAGGAGCCTTTCTTAAAGGCCAAAAGCAAACAGCTTTGTGAAGCTTCCAGAAGTTCCCACCTCACTGTGTCCCAGCTAAGCCACCCTGTAAAGCAATGCCTTGGGCCATGCCAGCGGGAGAGTTCCAGAAGTTCCTACCTCACTGTGTCCAGCTAAGCTACCCTTAGCATGGCCTTGGGCCATGCCAGCCAGAGAGTCTCAGGACTGAGGAGGTGGACCCGATGCTGTTTTGAAGTCAAGGGATGTACCAGATACCAGGGAGACAGAGAGAAAGCAGAGACTACAGTAAATAATAGCATTGCGTGCTAAGGGCAACAAGAAAACATGGGGAGAGCTGGGATCAGTGGCACTCCGCTCAACTTAGCACCTGCGGTCCGGGAGACCCCCCCCCCAAAAAAAAAAGCTAGATAAGGAACTATCAGAAGGTGTGAAGGACTGCGGTAAGAGAAACCCGAGTGATAGGGTATGGGGGCTGTGGGGGGGGGGTAAATGGGGGGAGGGGGTAAATGGGGGGAGGGGGGGAGAGAAGCCCTCTCCCAGGCGGTAGCTCTTGGTAGGAATCTCTGCAAGAGAGGACAGCCTGTTAAGGAATGGAATGAGCATCCCAGAGAAGGGAAGAGTCCGTACAAGACCCTGAGGAAGGAAAGGAAGGCTAGTGATGCGGCAGTGGGGGCCAAATGGAAAAGAACGACTTCAGCACCGCCAGGAATGATTGACAGCCCTTGGTGAGCAACTGGATAAGGGAGAGGCGGTTCTACAATGCCGTCCTGTCTTGTTTTGGGAGTGTAGAGTTCCCACCCAGATAGGGGTTGAGAAGGAGCCTTTACAGACAGAAGCAAATGAATACTGCATCCAGGACTGCATCCAGTGTGTGTGTGTGGGGGGGGTATGTTCAGAAGGAGTTCCGCCCAGAGAATCTGTGAGTGTGATCTTATGTAATGGCTCACCTTCGCTGTCCACTGGGCTAGATTTAGAATCTCACTTCCTGTCATGGCTGGGAGGGGTTTCCAAAAAGGTTTAACTAAAGAGGGAAGACCCCTCCTGACTGTGGGTGGCACCATCCCACTGTCTGGGCTCAACACCAGCAGTCATGTCTTTGCTTCTTGACTGCAGACGCAACACGGCCTCCTCTTCACATTCCTGCTTCCATGCTTCCCTATCATAACATTGTAATTTAAAAAAAAAAAAAAAGCGGTGCGTGAGAGAAGTCATGCGACAGAGTTCACGTGGAGGGAGTTTTATTAGGGGAAAAGGGAACATAAAAAGAGGGAAGGGGATGGGGGAGACCAGTCTCTGGGGACAGGAGCAGCAGAAGAGAAAAGAGAGGCAGAGAATAGAGAAAGAGGGGAGAGAGAAGGGAGAGAGGGAGACAGGTGAGCAGAGCCTTTTTAAAAGGGCACAGAAGGTGCTCTCAGCCGCTGCAGCTGAGGACGGATCCTGTCAGGACCCCAAGGGCAGGCCAGTACAGATGCCTGATTACTAACAGTGATGAACTGTACCCTTAAACTGTGAGCGAGAATAAACCTTTCCTTCAATTGCTTTGTCAAGGATTGTGTCAGGCCAATGTTTAGAGTTCTGGGAAGGGGAAGTCTTTACAGTAATGTAATTAAGTTAAAGATCTTGAGATGAAATCACCCGGGTTTAAGGTCCCCGGGTTTAGGGTCGAGCCTAAAGTCAATGACAGGTGTTTTGTGAGATGAGACATACTCATGCAAAAACCCGCGTGGAGCAATGTGACAGCCAGCCAGGGAATGCCTGCCGCCACCAGAAACTGGCAAAAGCAGGACCCTCCCTAGAACCCTGGGACTGAGGGCCCTGCCGATACCTGGATTTCAGCCAAGCGGGACTAACTTTCCGTTGTTTTAAGCCACCATTTTTTTGTGTTTCTTTGTTACAGTGTCTACAGGAGGCTAACACAGGCCTCTTCGTGCTGAGGGGTGAGGAGCTAAGCGAGGCATTCACAGCAGTGGACGCCAGGATCTCCACCTCCCACCCAGGGAGAGGCAAAGGGTGGAAAGTCGCTGGAGCTTAAGGATGGTCACGGTCGTATGAAAGTCTTTTTTTGTTTTTGTTTCTGTTTTTTCGAGACAGGGTTTCTCTGTTTATCTCTGACTGTCCTGGAACTTGCTTTGTAAGACCAGGTGGGCCTCGAACTCACAGAGATCCACCTGCCTCTGTCTCCCAAGTGTTGGGATTAAAGCCGTGCGCCACCACCGCCCGGCTCAAAACAGTCATTTTTAAAGGGGACCAACATCAGCCAGAATGTTCTAGAAGCTCTTTCACGGAAAGATGAAACAAAAGGCCAAAAGGCTTCCCAGATTCTTCATGGATTTCAGTCCTGATAGAACCAAACACCCACACTGCATAGCCAACAATGAAGTGTGATGTTCATATCAAAGAATCGCTTTAAATGCATGTTGATGCCGCCCACGAAATTACATCCTATTTCATTCAATTCCTTTAACTGTTGTTTGGCTTTTTCAGACATGGTCTCCTCATGTATTATCTCATAGTGGCTTTGAATTTGCTACGTAGCCGAGGATGCCCCGAATTACAGGTGTGCATCCAGTCCAGGGTTTTGAGCGCAGCGGGTGAACACTACCAACCGACACGCACCCCCAGCCCCTGACTACTTTCTGGAGTTAGTATACTTTCATCTTCTGTACTTCCCGCTTGTGGTGCGAGGCTAGCCCGTTGGAGCACGCAGGAGGAGGAGGCCAGGGGTGAGGGTAGTGGCAGCAAACAGCATTAATAGGGAAAGTCACAGGTGCCCCTGGTGAAGTCAGCTGGCAAAGCGCTGGTGCCACACTTCCACCACGTGTCCCCTCAAGCACAGTGACGCCGTCACCCACCCTTACCCTTGGTCTGCCCTTACCACTCACATAGCCTGGATGAAATGCAATGCGTAAATGAAGGTCCACATTCCAAATGTCTGAGTATTGCCTAAGAATGAAACCCACAGAGTGTTCAATAGAGTATATTCTGTCTTTCTTGACAAATAACTCCCTAATGCCCTGGAAGGCCAAAGTCAAATCAGGACCCTCCATCTTGTTGGGATTCTATTCTGGAGTGAGAAGTTGGCCAGGGGTCTCCCCAGCAACTCCCCTCCTGCTGTCTCTGGCAGGGAGGGCATGAAGGCCTCAGGAGATACATGTGGGTGGGTGCCCAGTGGGCAATGTCAACCCCAACCACACATCCCCCCAGCACCCCGTGACCACCCCCAGGCCTCAGTACTGTGGTGGCCTTTCAGAAGACTGTTCCAGAAATGAAGTCCCACATGGGTCCTGATTAGAGCCACTTTTGACGAGAATTCTAGGTTATAAGAGGGAGCTGCAAGGACTATAGAGGGGTTTGACTCCTTGACCCTACAGACTCCACATCCAGAGAGAAGAGGGACTAGCCCAAGGGGAGCAGAGCACAAACTCAGGGGACCGCTTTCTCTTGCCTGGGTAGATCTGAGCTAGCGTGCCCTATAATCCCAGGAGGAGACACAGGATGCCAGGGCAAGCTTGGTAACTAGACGAGCAGAGTCACGGAGCTCATGGTTTAAATGAGAGGCCTTGCCTCAGTGCATGAGGTAGAGAACGGTCGTGCAAGACATCTAATGTCAACTTCCGGTGTCTACAATCACCAACACCCCTGTGTGCCCACACACATGCAAACACGCGTGCACATACACATTCGACCCCTCCCAACACTATTAATGATGCAGGATGATGGGCGGCCATGCTTCTAGAATCCTTTTCTATCCTTTTCCCTCCTCTCCTTTCCCCTCCTCTCGCTTTCTCCACATCAGGAAGAACCTGGCTTGGAGGGAGCTCCGCAGGGGAAGTTCAGCTAGAGAGCGAGCTAAGAGGGCCACAGGCCAGAGCCTAGGATGCATCAATACCTAACGAGCGAACCAAAGGAAGGTTACTTACTCAAGTTCAGGAACAGGATAAGAGTGGAGGAGAGACACGGGGGTCCATAGATGGGGGTGCACACAGTTCTGTACTCCTCCCATGGTAATGCCCCCTCCCCTCCCCTGGAGGCAGATTTCCATGAGCAGGGGTTTGCCCCGACTACTTCACTGCTGTATTCGTCTCCTATACATAGTACGATTTACTACTGAACGGTTGATCTACTGGATCCCTGCCCACGGCTCCCGCCTTGTCTAGACACCATGTCATGGCTTTGCCTCCCCGCAGCTTCCAGCTCAAGTCCAGCTCCAGAGTTCACAGGTCTTGGTGGTTCCTGTTTACATCTCTCGCTGGTGCTCTGCCCTCAGCAGATGCTCAGTAGAGTCAGGTCACTAGGTTACTTTCGGCAGCTAGGATGGAAGGCAGATCTTGCCTTTTCATGCGCTGAACTATTTGCTACATTCTGAAACAGCGCTGTGGAGGATGTGTGGGGAGGGCGTGGGAATGGGGTGGGAACGCGGTGGGAACGGGGTGGGATAAGGAGGGGATGGGGAGGGAATGGAGTGGGAATAGAGAAATGGGGAGGGGATGGAGGGATGGGGTGAGGATGGGGAGGGAATGGGGGGGGCTTCCCACATATCACTCCATCTCCACCTGCAGGTCTCTGTCTACATCCAATCTTGGCTCTCAGGGAAAAGATGGACTTGAATTTTACTATTTTGCTTGAGACAGGACCATATGTCGCTTAGACTAGCCTGGGTTCTCTATGTAGCAGAGGATGACCTTGTCCATCCGATTCTCCTGCCTCTACCTCTCCAGTGCCAGGATTATAGATGTGTGCCACCTTGCCTGGTTTTATTTGGTGCTGAGGATCGACCCTAGGTTTCATGCATACCAGACTTGTGCTGTACCAGCGCACCCACATACCCCAGCCCAGGATATTGGTGTGTGTGTTGGGGCAGGGAAGAGATGAATGACCTCATCCTATGGCTTTGGCTGGCCTAGAACTTTCTGTGTAGCCCCAGTTGGTCTCAAACTCATAGCAACTCTCTGCCTTGGTTGTCTACATACTGGGATTACTGAAAGGTTTTTACAGCCCGATAAGCCTCTCTGCTGATGCAATAATCCAAATCAGACCAAATCAAACCAAATTAGAAAAAGCCCAGGTTTAATGGATGCCAGCACTCCCGGGGGGGGTGGGCTTCAAGGCCCCCCAGGAAGGAAGAACGGGAAACCACGGAAAGGGGAAAGGAGAACCGGGAAGACCACGTGTTCGTTCTCTGGGGGGCAGTTTAAATAGCCAGTGAGAGTGGTCTTGCCCCTCTCTGGGGAGGGGTCACCATTTGGCAGGCTTTCTCAGAGGTGGAGTCTGGACTATGGCAACTCCCAGGGGAGGGGGGCCAGAATAAAAGTTCCACCCAAACATTTCAGATTCCCCGGACACACGAATGCCAGGCACTGGGGTGAAGCTGGACGCAAGCATTCCAAACTCTGGATATAGGAGTGCCAGCGGGCTGGGGTGGCTCTTCTAACCAAACAATTACAGGTATAAGTGACCACATGAACAAGAAAGTAGATCTTGATTAACTTAAGTCATTCCCTGGATCGAGAGGGTGACCAACCTTCCCACCCAGTACTGAGGGCACAGCCCTTGAGCTGGTTTATTAAGAGTCTACTCTTTTAAAGATTATTTTTAGTGGTTTATTTATTTTAGGTGTATGAGTGGTTTCCCGGCATGTATATGTGTGTGCCACATAGAAGAAAAAGGCCTTAAAGAAGAGGCCTTTGGATCCCCTGGAAATGGAGTTACGGATGGTTGAGAGCCATCATGTGGTAAAGCTGGGTCCTCTGCAAGAGCAAGTGCTCTTAACCACTGAGCCACCTCTCCCACCCCGAAGAGCCTACTCGTTCTTTGTAGATGAGACCAAAATAATTCTGCCTCTGGCAGCCATCTTGCCACCACAGGGAGCCAGCCTGGGGCAAGCTTTCACTGAGGATGGCTGAGACACACAGAATCTGGTCCTTGGTGCTGTCTCTTTGCTGCTGGTCTCAGGCTTTACTCAGGAGTCACACTCCGTCTGCACCGCCCAATCCTTCTACAGATATTTATGGCATACCTACTTCATGCCAGGCATGGTTGACATGCTGAGAGTTCAGCAATAAATATAGACAAAAATCTGTGCCTTCCTGCACCAGGAAGAGAAGACTGACAAGCCTTCAAGGCAGTGAAAATAAACAAGCAAACATCCTGCCAGGTTATAAGTGCCGTGGAAAAAACCAGAGTGGTTTGACAGAATGGAGTCTCAACTGCCAAATTCCACATATCTGCTGCAGTCCGTTTGGCAAACAAAACCATCCCTATGGGGAGTCGAGGGTCACTCGCTTTGCGTACGTAAGAATACATAATGTGCACGGGAACGAGGTTTCTACTTAAATTCTTCAAAAATATTTTTCTGTAGGATGTGGTGGCACACATTTTAATCCCAGCACTCAGGTGCAGAGACAGGTGAATCTCTGTGAGTTCCAGCACAGCCAGGGCCACACAGTGAGACACTATTTCAAAAAGAAAAGAAAATCCAGTCAAGCGCATTGTAGATCACAGACTGAAAACAGTCAGAGGCCCTTGTGGTAGAACTGGAGGAGGGGGAGGTCTCTGGGGACGGCAATCTTGTCATTTGCTGGCTGAATGTCGTCTTTAGTTTCTTGAGACAGGGTCTCTTATAGTCCAGGTTGGCCTCAAATCCACAAAGTAGCTGAAGATGACCTTGAACCCCTGATTCTTTGACTTCTACCTCCCAAGGGTGGTAACTACAAGTGTGCTCCACAGTATGTGTATATGTTTTGATTTTGAAAAGCATTTGCCTTTTAACAAGTGTGATAATCAAACTAACGAGTATCCCAGAACTGCCTATTAGTATTGCAAAGTGATTCAAACCAAGCAATGCTAAGAAAACAGAATAAAGCACACGTGAATGAGGGGCCCTCAGTGAGAGGGAACCTATATCATCCTGTGTCACAGTTTAGAGATGCTCCCAAGTCCGGGGCTAAGCTTATACCTTCTCAAGTCCCATTTTGAAGAGTCCTACAGTGTTCTATAAAAACCATCAAAATAATTTAATGTTAGAACAAGAACATACCATTTTGGGAGATAAAAATGCAAACTCTACAGAAGTCAAATTATTTATGTTATCCTATTTAATTGTGGAGCACAGAATTGCTAAGTTTACTCATTACGTTGTCAGTCCTGTCTCCAGAGAAATGTCACAGCTGATGCTCATTGCAGAGTAAGGAAAATGATTGACAGGATCCCTGCATCCAGTGATGAGAGTTGGCACAGTGATAAGCACAGGCATGGTCTGCTTACTTTGCTGATGATGTAATGCAGAGGGTGTTAATCTGCATAACTAGGTAGTCACCGAGAAATGGCAAATACAGTGATGTCTTGACTTTTGTGTTTCTTTGGGGCTGTCAGCCATGACCCAGGTGAAGAAGGTTGGGGGAATGTTCATGGTGCTGATATGAAACTTAGGGGGGCAGGAGTTACTGAGTGATGGGGTCCTGGCATATGCTAGAAGAGAGTATCCAGGTGCAGAGGGCACGGCCAGAGGCTCTGGGTGGTACCACGAGAAGGCTGTTAGAGCAAGACTCCACCTCCCCAGAGTCACTACACACAGGAAGCCACCGCAGGCACAGACTGCTGAGACAATACTCATCTACCCCATGAAATGATCCATTGTGGCATAAGCAGGCATTTAAAGATCAGACCATTATTTTTGGCTGTGCAATAAAATGCTCAGTGTTCCCAGTGGAAGTCCTTTGTTTTTAAATCGAAAGGTTTTTGTTCATTCATTCAAACTGAAAGAATTTCCCCCTATGAGATATTAGGCCCAGATCAATAGGACTGGCAGGATCCACCTGTTGCCCATCCATGGCCCTACAAATACCGGGAGCTATGTAGGCTATCCCACACTCAAGACCAAAGGTTTCCTACAGATACCAGGAGTTGTGTAGGCTATCCCAAGCTCAAGATCAAAGGTTCCCTACAGATACCAGGAGTTGTGTAGGCTACCCCATGCTCAAGATCAAAGGTTTCCAGCAGCAGCAATCTGGCGCCATGGGAAGACACTTGGATTGGGGAGATAAGATTTGGTAAACAAAGACTTAAAAGAATTACAAAAATATGAACCTAGCACAAACAAGACCCTGGGTTTAATTCCCATTGCTGTGAAACAAAGTAAGACCATAAAGAAGCAAGCGAGCAAACATCTCCAAACACTTCCTGGCTTCTGTCCCCAGCCAACAGCGGCTTTATTCTACCACTTTATTAAGCCATCAAGTCACTTCTGCCCCCTTGGAACGCATTCTGGAAATGGACTCTTGAGATGCTTGTTGGTTTGTGATGTTTGGTTTTGGTTTTTAGAGACAGGGTCTCACCATATACCTCTGGCTGTCCCAGAACTTACTATGGAGACCAAGCTGGCCTCAAACTCAGAGATCCTCCTGCCTCTGCCTCCCAAGTGCTGCTTGTTTTGTTTTTAATCAAGGCACTGACATTGTGTTGTTCCTCTTAAGTAGCTTTATTTTATTTATTCTTTTTGGGTGGTGGTGAGAGATAAGTTCTTGTTGTCAGAGGCTGTTCATTCATTCCCGGCCGCTTAGACACGAAATAATCACACAGAAACTATATTATTTGCAATACTGTTTCGCCAATAGCTTAAGAGTATTTCTAGCTTGCTCTTATATCCTAAACTAACCCTTCTCTATTAATCTGTGCATCACCATGAGGTGGTGGCCTATGGCAAAGTTTCGGCAGGCTCCAGGGGAGGCATCTGTCTCCTGTGGTGGTTACATGGCTTCTCCCTGACTCTGCCTACTCTCTCTATAGATCTCTGTTTAAACCGCTGGCCAAAAGCAGCTTTATTCATTAACCAATAAAAGCAACACATATACGAAAGAACTTCCCACACCAGGGTCTTACTATATGAGTATTGTTTGACCTTGACCATGAGATTCTCCTATTTTGGTCCAGTTTGCTTGGTTACATCATTTAAATTTAACTAATGTAAAGGCAGGGCCTCACATAGTCCAGGCTGGCCTTGAACTCCAAGCTTCTGTGTACCCATCGGTGCAACAGTGCCACGAGAGCTTGGCTGGTAACCAACCACCTAAATTTTAGCTTGCATTTGAGGCCTAATACACAGGAGGGAATTCATATGCAGTACCATAACCTGGCCAAAAGCCTTGTGACTGGTGAGGTCAAAGGACATAGCAAGGAAGCAGCTACTGTTGTTTTATTAAATACACATTGGGCCCATCAAATTTCCTTTTAAATAACTATGTTTATAACCTATTAAAAATCATCTTATTTTGCTGAATAGGACAGCTCATGCCTTTAATCCCAGCACTTGGGAGGCATAGGCAGGCTCTGTGGGTTTGAGGCCAGCCTGGCCTACATAGCAAGTTCAAGGCCAATTGGAGCTACCCAATTAGACCTTGTCTTAGAAACAAAACAAACAAATCAGTTCATTCCATTAGAGTTTCAAAGGTCAGAAGGCTAGGATGTGTCTTGTGGGATCAAGGCTTGGGGCTGTGTTCCTTCTGGAGAGGAGCTTCTAGAGGTGCCTGCATTTCTTGGCTCTTGCCAAATACTTCCAGCTTCAAAGCCAGCAGTGGTCACTTCTTACCAGACCAGGCCCTGTAGTTGTTACAGCCCAGGGATCCGGCTGCATCCTTCTCCAGGCTTTCTCTCCCCACAGCCCACACAAAAGGCCAGCTCTCTGCGTTCCCTGTCACTGGGGCATCTGGGGCAATCTGACTTCAGGCTGCAGATAGATCACGTGGTCAGCAAGCCTGCGTCCATGTCACAGTCCAGGGCCTTCTCCTCCTCCCTCACTGAGGCTCCACTTTTCCTGGTGGGGCTGAAGCCTTTCTTGTTTGGACTCCAATGTTCTTGCTGTGACATTAGTAAGGCTCACACCTGAAGGGTGACTGGACTCAACACCTTTCTGTGGAACCTACCCCTCTCCTCTCCACGCTCACACCTTCTGCATTCCGTTTCCATTTCTCTCTGATACCGGCTTGTCCAGAATAATCTTATTTTAATGTCGGTCGAATGCATGCCTCATCCCATCAGTAAACTCAATTCCTTCTTGGCACTGGCGTAACACAAGCATGCATGTTCCTGGTGTTAGCAAGGCTGCCACGCCGTCTTCCATAACTTACCTAATTCAAAATTCAAAAATTGCCAAACAAAAATATATTCAGCCAAAGACGCTCCTTCCTACATTTAGAGACTATATTTTTCTAACACACTTAAGAAGTATTTCTTGACTCCTAGACACAGCACAATTCTGTTCCCTAGAGGCACCCGTACCACCTGCTGCATCCCTCTGGATGTGCTTACCCTTGGAAGGGCAAAGACGGATTTTAAATTTTTATTTCTATGTTCTGAAACTTCATTTAAATGATATTTTGCTTTGCTTCATTTACAAAGTACATCCCAGTGGCCAGGACAAACGACACTGTCCAGATAGCAGCTCTTGCCTGTGTGTGTTCCACTGCGTGGATGGATGGCATGACAGAGTTCATCTCATGACAAAACACATGACAATGCACAGGTTGTGCTGTCTTCCACTCCTGTGTGATGGCGTCCACAGAATGAAAACCTAGAAGGATGGCGAAGTGCACGTCTCTCACTTCGATAGCTACAATTAAATTGTCCTCTTTTACTAATTCCAAGTAGAATTTTAAAAAAAATAGAAACTATGTCTTTCCGAATAATCTGATATTTCTTGAATTCTAGGTCTCTCTCTCTCTCTAAGAGAAGATCTCACTGTAGCCCAGGCTAGCCTTGAACTTGCAATGAACGATCCTCCTGCTCAGCCTTCCTGGATGAGCATTTGTATTATAATATGTCTGTGCCTGTGTGTGTGCACGTGTGTGTTAATATGTATGCACATGTCTGTGCCAATGTGCAGGCATGTGTGTGTTAATATGTGTGCATCTACATGTAGAGGCCAGAGGTTGACCTCAGACTCTTCCCTCAGTTGCTCTTTGCCTTTTTTTTTTTAACATTTATTTATTTGTGGTGTGTGTGTGTGTGTGTGTGTGCGCGCGCGCGCGCGCGCCATTCCATAGCACACCGTGGAGGGAGGTCAGAGGACAGCTTACTGGAACTGGTTCTCTATTTCTATCATGTATGTCCCCATGACGGAGCTCAGGTCATCAGGATTGGCACATGCCTTTTTCTCCTGGGCTGTCTCTTAGTCTTTCTTTTCTTTTTCTTATTTTTTGAGACAAGGTCTCTGAACCTGGAGTTCGCCAATTTGGCCAAGGTCTCAGTTAGGCTGTGATGAAAAACCATGTCTTAAAAGAAACTCTGGGAGACAGATGTGGGGTGCATGCCTTTAATTTTAGTACTTGGGAGGCAGGAGTAGATGGAGCTGTTAGTTTGAGGCCAGCCTGGTCTGCATAGTGAGTTCTGGGACGGTCAGGGCTTTGTAGAGAGGCCATCTCAAAAAAACAAACACAAACAAACAAAATCCCTGCAACTTGGGGAGGAAAGGAATTTTTTCAACTTCCAGCTTGTAGTTCATCATCCGGGGAAGGAAGGCAGGAAGCTGGCGTCAGGAACTGAGGCAGACAGGAGCTGCCTACTGGGTTGCTCAGCCCACTCTCTTCTAGCACATAGGACCACTAACCTGTGGATGGCACCGCCCACATTGAGCTGGGCCCACAGACCAATTTAGCGGAGGAATTTTCTCAAGTGAGGTTCCCTCTTCCCCAATGACTGGAGCTGGTGTCCAGTTGACAGAAACTTCCCAGCACAGCTGGCCAGTGAGCTCAGGGTTCCCCATCTCTGACTCCCCTGTGCTGAGGTTACAGGTATGCCACTGTGCCTGGCTGCACATGGACTGTGGGGACCCAGCTCAGGACCTCTCCCAGGCAGAGTACACAGTTAACCAACTGCATCGCCTCCTCGGCCTCCTGGTGTGTATTTTTGAAAAAGCATTAGACATACTATTTCCTTTTATCCTTTCCTTTAATTTTTAAATTTAGTACATTGTTTTATTTTTATTGCAAAATGCAATATCTTTATGGTGATAGTCACTTTCCACTTATAAAGTACTATGAAATTTCATTATTTTTTTCCTTTGGAATTGAAAGAGGAGATAGTTTGAAGAAACTCATTTGGAAATGCCAATGGAGATACAGATGTTAATCCAGTACAGCAAACTGATCAGGGAGGCCCTGGACGGCCGCTTCTTCACCGTAAACAAGCTTTATGTGCTCGCATCTCCTTGGTTTCATCCATAATAGGAAATCATTGTCACAAGCAAGGCCCTTTGTAGCACGGGTAATAAACACTCAGAGACAAATATTGTGGTTCAGTCTGAAGATCAGAAAAGCAACGCAGCCAAGCACTAGAGAGATCTTTTACCTCTACCAAATCTTCAGACATGAAGATGAGATCCTGCCTCCATGAATCCTCAGGTTCCATGCTCTATTGCATTCCTATCTCGTCTCCTTTATATTCTGCTCTCTGCTCAGCCATATCCTTCCTGTATCCAGCTCCCTAGAGCTGGGGTTAAAGGCCTGTGATCCCAAGTGCTGGGATCACCTTTGTGTGAGCTGTTTCTTTAGACAGATTCAATCTTGTGTAGCCCAGGGTGGCTTTGAACTCACAGAGATCCATCTACCTCTGTCTTCTGAGTCCTGGAATTAAAGGTGTGTGCCACCACTTCCTGGCCTGTATGGCTGACTGGTGTGGCTGCTTTGCCCTCTGATCTTCAGGCACGCTTTATTTATTAAAACACAAAGAATACAGCATTCTAGCCCTTTCCGGAGGGCCTGCCTGCCTGTCTGGAGCAGGCTCCGATCATCTCTCATGATATTCTCTAATGGTTTTGTGCTCATATCTTCTGGATAGAAGCCAAAAATTTGGGCATCCCACAGAGAAAAAGTTAATTCCAAACAGATAAATCAAAATAATTAGAGCCAGACAGTCCTGGAACATTAGCTTTCGGGAAGATGAGCCTTGGTCCCTGCACTGCAAACATGCTTCTCTCTTCCAGCCGTGTCAGGCTTCTGTGCACGCCCAGCTTGTCTCTCTTATCTGCTTCAAGGACTGAGTGGCACACTTTGATTAGTACCACCTCTTGGAGTCTGTCCTGGTGACTAGGCATACAGCATTCCTTAGGAGAGATTAGAGGGGGGAGGTGTCTGTAATACCTGCCTAAACTAGCCCCAGAGTGGCCTACAGACAGCTGCTTTGTGGGGCTACAGTGAGTGTGACTTAAAAAAGGATTCCATGATAAGGTGTTCGAAACACCTTGAATCCAGTGGCTTTCTTTAGTCCTGATTTTCACAGACAGCTTTAGTTTTTACTTCTCGATGGGGTCTTATGTAGTCCAGGTTAGCCTCAAATTTACCAGGTGTGGTGTAGCTGAGGCTGCCCTGAACTCTTGATTCTCCTTCATGTCTAAGTTCTGAGGTTACAAGTGTACACCACCACCACTTCTGTGTGCCCCACCTCTGAGGCAGGGTCTTACCGTGACCCTGGCTGACCTGGAACTCACTTTGTAGTCGAGGCTGGCTTCCAGCTCACTTCATCCCTCCTACTTCAGTCTCTCGAGTGCTAGGATTACAGATGAAAGCCACTATGCTTGGCTTTTGGTGTTTTGAGACAAGGCCTCACATAGCTTAGGCCAGTCTCTAATTAACGAGGTGGCTAAAGATGACCTTGAACTCCTGATCCTCCTGTCTCTCTAACCAAGTCCTGACAGTACAGGTTTGTGTTACCACACTGAGCTTTTGGAGTCTTTCTTGTTTCTTTTGACTAGAACCATGCACATCAGACCATATCAAGAGTTTATGGAACAGGCTTTCGGTGTCTTCTAAAGAGAACGGAGCAGAAGGGTGATGTTGCTTATCAGAAAAGGCAAGATCTTGTGGGCTGGCAAGATGGCTGAGGAGGGAAAGGTACCAGCCTTCAAGTCTAATGACCTGAGTTCAATCTCCTGAACCCACACAGTGAAAAGAAGGAGCACACACACACACACGTGCATGCACATACACGCACATGCACACGCATATGCATATACTAGATAGATATATAGATAGATAGACATATAGATAAGTAAATAGATAGATAGATGATTTAAATTTAATTTTTATTTATTTTATTTTTTGATTCTCCAAGACAAGGTTTCTCTGTGTAGCTCTAGTTGTCTCAAACTTAGAGATCTGCCTGCCTCTTCCTCCTAAGTGCTGGGTTTAAAGTCGGGCACCACCACAGCCTGGCAATAAGTGTAAATTAGAAAGTACATGTGTTGATTTGTGGGGCTGCTATAATAACATCATCTGACCTGAGAGCTAACACAAGGCCTGGGCTGGGCTGCTGGTTTTGTGTTCACCCGAGGCTCTGTCACTTGACAATGTTCCCATAGGGGTTAGGATTTCAACATTCAAATTTGGACTCTATCGTTCAGATTGCAAAACTGCAGCCCCCCCCACCATGTAACCACAGGGTCCCTGGAAATCGCTGTTAAAGCGATTGAATGATAATAATCCCATCATGAAATAACTACACTGAGCCAGCTACTGGGAACAACCCTGCCAAGGTCCTCTTCTCATGCCCTTTAAAAAATAACAAATTAAGGATCGGGACAACCAAGTCGCTAGGTTGGTTCATTCAACACATTTTAATGATTGGGAGGTCAAGGGCAGGGTGCGCTGCCTGACTCCACACTGATGCCGTGTCCCCTATGACCTCCAGATTAGGAGTCTTTAACCAAGTGGACATTCCTAGGAAACAGTCCGGCAGAGTCCCCAGCGTTGCCAGGGGGAACTGTGACGTGGTGACAGAGACCAGGGACTCTTGTGTCTTGGTCTCTAGAAAGATTTTTTTTTTTTCATTTGAAGACAGGCTGAGAAGAAGCACATTACAAGCAGGTTGTGGGAACTCTGAGAACTCATCCCCAGAGACACAGACATATGTGCATGACAAACATACGCACCTGCTCAACTAAGGTCACCTTGGCCCTTGGGCAAGTGCATGGGAGAGCCCATCAATCTAAAATCACGAAAGGAGGGGCTGGAGAGACGGCTCAAGGGTTGAGAGCAGTGGCTGCTCTTGCAGAGGACCAGGTTCAGTTCCCAGCACCCATGTAGCAGCTCACAACCACCTGTAACTCCAGCTCCAGAAGATCTGGTGCCTTCTTCTGGCCTCAGTGGGCACCAGGCATGCACATACACACAAGTAGACAAGCATTCATGCAGGTTAACTCCAGCACTTAGAGTGCTGACGCAGAGGGATGAGTTCAAGGCCAACACCAAGTTATATTGTGAGATCCTGCCTTGAAAACAAAACAAGACTAAACAGACTAAACCACACCGGCAAATACTTGCTTTCTTAATGGAAAGAGTCTAGAGTTGTGGTGGGCTAAAGCCAAGGAAAACCTGAACAAACCACATAGAGGACCCATTTCTCACAATCTCTGTAACCTCCGCCTTCTCCTTGTCTCCGCCCAGAAATAGCCACAGCTCTATCCTCCGGGAGGCAGGGGGCTCTCCAGCAGCCTCAGGAGTAAACTCTCTTTTTGTGAAACTTGTCATTTTAGTGGTTGACATATTGCACATTGGGCAAGAGGAACCCAATTCAGCAACAGTGGCATATTACAGGACTCCAAATGAAGCCAGGTGTGCTATGCAACCTGTAAATCATAGGATTTGGGGGTCAGAGGCGGGAAGACTGGGAGATAAAGCCAGCACTGACAACCCTGTCACAAAACAAAGAATAAAATAAATACAGCACACCAACTCACCAGCCCCGGAGAAGACCACAGTCACCACTCTGTCCTGAGGGGACCAATCATTTCTAGACAGGAGCAAAGCGCAGTCAGATGCCGTGGAAAAATTAGAAAGTGAAATCTGGTGCTATAAACGGGACATCGCAACTAACAGATGCTTAAGTTTATCCTTCTTTAAAGTGTCTAATAAATCTGGTTGTCTGGGCAACCCTGATCTGAAAATGGACCTGCACAGTGATGGCAGCTTTAGCATGGGCAGATCCGGCTGGCCTCTTCTTGATGGGCGGGAATTGCACTAAGAGGATCCAGAGACACAGTGGACACTCAAAGGCCACACAGCAGGAGGATCTGAGAGCTGCCAGTGAGGAATGCCCACAAAACAAACAACCTGACTCCAATCAGGTCTCTTCATCTTTCTGCGACAGCCATAGGGGAGACACAAGCAGTCACACTCACAGTGAGAGGGGCACACGGGATCAATGACGTGGTTTTCTAGCAAATACAGGAAATGCGTGGCCTGTTGAGGGGAATGGGCTGATGTGCTAGCTGCTTCTGTTTGACTGGGACAATAGCATTTGACTGAACAACTTAGAATGGGAGATTTCATGGTGGGCACCTCACTCACAGTAAACAGGAAGGGGGAGAGAGAAAGAGAGAGAGAAACACACTGACTGAGCTAGTGACTAATGGGATCCCCCACTTTGTTCCCTCAGCCCCAGGCAATATGATCTATGGGATGGTACTGCATATGCTGGGGGCAGGGGAAAGGGGGTCCCCCTTAGTCAATCCTTTCTAGAAACATCTTCACAGAGATGCCCAGCGCTATGCTTTATTAGTCTCCTGAGTGGCCCTCCATCCAGTTGAACAACAATCAAAATCAACCAGCACAGTTGGAGATGAAAACTGTTTGCTGCTCAATGGGATTCAAGATGTTTGATGAAGCCGGGCGGTGTTGGTGCATGCCCTTAATCCCAGCACTTGGGAGGCAGAGGCAGGCAGATCTCTGTGAGTTCGAGGTTAGCCTGGTCTACAAAGTGAGTTTCAGGACAGCCAGACCTACATAGAGAAACCCAGGCCTGAGAAACCAAAAAATAAAATAAATAAAAAAGAAAGAAAGAAAAAGAAGTTTGACATGTGAAACTCACTAGGTTCTCTTCAAATAATCCAGACACTAAAAACCATTTTTTTTTTGGACATGTGGTGAAGATTTACCTTGAACAGGAATGGTGGGTAAGGTCCCATGTGACGACAGTGCCATGTTATATTGTCAGTACCTCTCCACTGGACATAAACCCTGACACAGATATGAAATGATATATCACAAGCATATTTAAACTATTCCAGCACAACCCTAAATAGAATTGTCCAGAGCAGAGAAGTCCGGATGAAACAATGGGAAAGAGACGTGGGCCATGGTAGAACTCGGCACACAGGACACGGGTATTTGCCACAGTCTCTACCATGTCTGCTCAAACTCCTCCATGTCAGCTAAACCAAAGGAATTAACTTCCGAAATCCTGAGGGGCAGCAAGACGGCTCCTCAAGTAAAGGCGCTTGCCTTCAAACCTGACCGGCTGAGCTCAATCAATCCCCAGAACCCA
The DNA here is from genome assembly GCA_004026605.1 of Ondatra zibethicus. Classification (NCBI taxonomy): domain Eukaryota; kingdom Metazoa; phylum Chordata; class Mammalia; order Rodentia; family Cricetidae; genus Ondatra; species Ondatra zibethicus. Next base: position 5,695 of record PVIU01012881.1, on the reverse strand, counting down.
CACGATGGCAGGAGAGGAACAACCTGGGCAAGTTCTCTGACCTCCACACGTGTGCCCCACAGAAGAAATAAATGTAAAAACACACAAACAAATGAACAAAAGCCCCAAATTAGACCAAATAAACTGAGGACAGGAGGGTGGCTCCTGTTTTCACCACATGTGGGTAAACAGAGACAGGCAGATTTCGGGGGCTGACTGGCCAGCTGGTCTAACACAAGTTCAGGGTCACTGATGGAGGGTACCTGAGGAACAATGCCTGCTTGTCCTCCAGGCCCTGCAGGCGCACACATGAACACACGCGCACATGCACACAGTTACACACGCTAGTGTTGGCTGAACTGAAGAGCTTTCTGAGCTGCAGTCAAATGGAAAATAGGTACGCGGTGTAATTCTACCAGGATTTGCTAGTGGCAGCCCAGGGGAGCCCTGACTGTATCCCAGCCTCTGCACAGCCAGCCGAGCCAACTGCTGCTCACAGGAACAGACTGCCAAGCCTTCCGCACGCTGATTGCAAAATCATCTGCTCGCCATACTGCACTGACTCAGATAAGGCCTAACTACGTACGGGGCTAATTACATTATTAGACAAAGAGCTGTGATATGGCCTAGTTTATAAGCAGGGTCCCTCTTATGCTGAAACTGTTTCGACTCTGTGAATTCCCCTTGAAGCCATAACCAGTCATCTGGAATCGTTCCCAATCAAGTTGCGCTTCTGAAAGAGAATTCCCAATTTGCCCCTAACCCTTCCTGGATGGAAGTTTGATCTCAGCACAAACAGACGGAGTGGGGGGGAGAGGCTGGGGAGAGGCTTCTGGATCTGGAGGAGAAGGATGTTCACCCAGTGTGGCACCCTGCAAAAGAGTTTCTCGGGTAGAAAGGGCCCAGTTTATCCCTCTTGAAGCTTCTGGCCAAGTCTGTGGTCCAGATGGTGTCACTAATCTTCTCAGCCAGCATCCCATAAGACAAGAGACCGGGCTTTAATGCCCACCGGGGCTGCAGGGCCAAAAAAATTGGTGGGATGAATAGTGGGATGGTTAGAGGATGCTACTGACGGGAACCAAACACCTGGCTCCAGGCAAAGGCGCCACATGCTGGTGTCCTTATCCAGAACATGGTGATGGCTCACAACAGGGTTTCAGAGGCTTCTTTCCAGCTGAAAAGGGAGTTTAAGAGGTGTGGTGGTTTGAATATAAAAGGCCCCCTCCCTGTAGGCTCATAGGGAGGGGCACTATTAGCAGGTGTGGCTCTGTTGGAGGAAGTGTGTCACTTGGGGTGGCTTTGAAGTTTTAGAAGTTCAAACCAGGCTCAGGGGCTTACTCTCTCTTCCTGCTGCCTGCCAATCCAGATGTGGAACTCCCAGCTCCTCCTCCAGGACCATGTCTGCCCACATGCCACCATGCTCCTGCTGTGACGATAATGGACTAAGTCTCTGAACTGTAAGTCAGCCTCAATAAAATGCTTTCCTTTATAAGAGTTGCCATGGTCATAGTGTCTCTTCACAGCAATAGAAACCCTAAGACAAGAGGCTTGAGATTCTTTGGAAATGGTATCACGGGTCCAAGTGAAATTCATTGCTCTGCTCTCACAGAAGAGGCAGGGGGATTCTGTGGAAGAAAAGGAGCTTGAAACCAGAGGACTTGGGTTCAAGGACTCAATTTAGCATTCACCATGTTTAACATGCGTTCATCAGGTGGTCTTTGGCATATCTCTTAACCCCTTGAGCCCTGTTTCCACTCTGTAGATGTGGATTCCAGCAGAGATATAAGAAAGCCAAGACAATCAACACAAAGGAAACACAGAATTCAAGGACTGCATATCATATTAATGCTATTGTAGAAAAAGATTACTACATTTAATTATTTGCGCGTGTGCATGTGTCTGTGTATGGGTGTGGAAACATCGTGGCTCGTGTGTGGAAGTCAGAGGACAACTTGCAGGAAGTTCTCTCCTTCTCTTATGTGGGTTCTGGGCATTGAACTCAAGTCAGTGAGTGGACTTGGTTGGCAACAAGAGCCTTTACCTGAGGGGCCATTTTGGCTGCCATAAATGTTATTTTTATTGAATGGCAAATTGCATACTTTATGGCTTTAGGAATGGAGCATGATGGTATTGAGATCCTATAATTTAATAAGATCTCTGTTCAATTCAGTGTTCAGAGGTTGGCTATTCCTATTAAAAGCTCAACCTTGACAAGGCCAGCTACTGTCGCACTGACCAGCGTTCTTCACACACTTTGGTTTTTGGTCTTATTTTTCTATTAAGAAGTTGAGAGGACATGGGGATGGAAAAAACACAGAGGATTCTTAATCAAGTGTTAGCCTTTGTTCTATTGCTGTGAAGAGACACCCTGACCACCAAAACTCTTATAAAGGAAAACATTTAATTGGGATAGCTTACAGTTTCAGAGGTTCATCATCATCACAGCAGGAGCATGGCGGTGTGCGGGCAGACGTGGTGCTGGAGAAAGAGCTGAGAGTTCTACATCTGGATCGGCAGGCAGCAGGAAGAGAAAGAGCTATGGGGCCCAGTCTGGGCTTAAGAAACCTCAAAGCCCACTGCCAGTGACACATTTCCACCAACAAGGCCACACCTCCTAATAGTGCCACTTCCTAGTGACCAAGCGTTTGAATATATGAGCCTCTGAGGGCCATTCTAATTCAAAACAACACAAGCGGCCTTCAAAGCTCAGGACTGGAGAGAAGGTTCAGCTGTTAAAGAGCACTGGCAGCTCTTGCAGAGGACCTGGGTTCAATCCCCAGCACCCTCAGGGTGGCTCACAACCTTCTGTTACCCTATTTCCAGGGGATCCGACACCCTCTTCTGACCGCTGAGGGCACCAGGCACACATGTGGTGCACATACATGTAAGCCAAACACTCACATATACAAATTAAATCTAGCTTTTCTAAAGTTCGGTTTCCTTCGCAACATTGCAGACAAGGAGCCTTCACATTCTACTTGAGTCTCTTCGGGAACACAGACTCAGCACCCAGAGAAATTGATGTTGAAAAGTCAACCTAGCAGAAAATGTTAGGGAAAACCTGAAGACCCTCAAACTGCAGAAAGGAGGGTCATGATAGCCTCAATCATCTGGAGAACCATGATTCCAATTGTTATTAACATTAATAAACTTAAGATTAGGCATTGTTCCTCATCTTGTGCTGCTATGGTGATCACATACGGACCTCATACCTGGGGCAAAGCTCTCTAAATGCTCTGCCCACTTCTCACTTATGCCTTCTGTAACCTCTGTGGTGACATTTTCATCCTGACACTACAGCTCAGAAAGCTGAAGTAAAGAGCTGTTAGGCAAGACTCAGCCTAAGGATGTATGACTGGATTTGGACCAAGATAGAAGGGACACAGGAGGATAGGGACCAGTGGCTGACCTGGCTGACTGGGACACGCCTAGCGGGTTAGTAAATCGTACTTCTGGGTGTGTCTGTCACTGTTTCCAGGGAGGATTAGATCCTGGAGTTCTCACCAGTCATTGGCTAATCCACTGATGGTTTCCGTGTCTGAGCAGACTATGGGGAGGAGTGGAAACTGTGGAACGTGGATGCCGGGACACGGTTCAGGAAGAGCTTCACGAGAGGAGATTTCTGAGTGCTTGTAAGAAAACCAGACAAGAGTCTTGTGACCTCAGTTTCTTCAGAACACGGAATAGTCGTGGAATGTGTCTTCGTGCCCCTCAGGTGTAGCCGATAGGAGTGAGTTTACTTCAGATCATTCATTACAGCTGCTACTGCTATTTGTTTGTGTGTCTCTATGGACAAACATGATTGCGCACACATGGCTTGCACTTGTGGTCACACTTTACTCATGTGACCTCTCTTCACCTTTAGAGTCAAACTGTCTGATGCTCTGAGTAAAGATGGCTATTGCATTAGACTTTTGCTTTATTTATCGGCTCCACTCTTCCAAGTCCCACCGCCAAGCCTTGTGGGAGGATGTTGGTCCTTTGGGACATAGCCTTGAAGGCCATATCTTGTCCTGGCCCCTTTCTGGTTCCACTCTTGTTTCCTGTCTGGCATGATGGGAACATTCCCACCATGATGGAAGACAAACCTTCCCTCTTTAAAGATGTTTGTGTCAGGTGTCTGTCACAACTAACAAAGTCCATTGTTTTTTGTTTGTTTGTTGTTTTTTATTTTTGTTTTTTTTTTCAAGACAGGGTTTCTCTGAAGCTTTGGACCCTGTCCTGGAACTAGCTCTTGCAGACTAGGCTGGCCTCAAACTCACAGAGATCCCCCTGTGCCACCATCGTCTTATTTTACAATAACAAAGTCTTATTATTATAAACAGCTTCTTTGGGGGTTCTAAATTTCAGGATAGGATTGAGTCCACAGGACAGCTTTCATATGGGAGTGAACTTATTTCAGGCAATAAATGGGGCTTTTAAACACACATACACACACTTCTTCCTTAGACTGTTGCTGCTTTTTGCAGCGGTGGTGAATAGGCAGTTGTAGGCTGGACCCTAGGAGATGGGGAAGGAAATCTAGCCAGAATGGGGCACTCACGGAGTCTTATTTCAAGAACGCTCAGTAACACCGCAGTGTGCAGTCTCCACGTCAGCCATCAGCCCACTCCTTCTCAGCAACTCACCTCCCCCGACCCCTCAGCAATTCTTTGTGTCACGACAACTACTCCTACCTTTCTGTTTGTTTGTTTGTTTGTTTTTCAAGACAGAGTTTCTCTGTAGGTTTGGAGCCTGTCCTGGAACTCGCTCTATAGACCAGGCTGGCCTTGGACATGCAGCGGTCCACTTGTCTCTGTCTCCCAAGTGCTGGGATTAAAGGCACGCGCCGCCACCATCTGGCAACCTTCTTTGTGGGGTAAAATAAGCTTGCTGAGCACAAATGACCTCGGCGGTCAGCCTCTATGCTGATGAGCAAAGCTGACTTCCCGTTGCTTCAAGCCACTCCTTCCAGAAATAGGTGTCACATCTTCCCAACAGAGACAACCCAGCTCCACACTGCGGTCTCCGCACTCCATCCCATCCCGTCTGGCCTGCTTGATAAAATCTTTATTCCACCATTGTCCTCACGAAACTTCACTTTCTGCTGAGCTTTTGCCCATGGAAAAATAGCTCCTTCGGTTCTACTTCCTGAGGCTGGGACGTGTTCGGGCCTCCTTTCCAAGGTAAAGCCCCTCAAAGAGCAGTCCTGCTTTTTCCCTCACCTGCCCTCACCTCTACCTGCTCCCAAACCACAGAAACAAAGGCTTCCTCACAGCCACTAATACCCGAGGAACACTTTCATGCCTTGATCCTTCCTTGAGGCCGACTTCAGTTGAAATATCCTTCATTAATGTTGGCCACGTGCAATGGAGGTGGGGAGCATGTCTTTACATTTATAGACTCTGGGCTTAGCAGCATTGGGACATAGGTTGGGTTGGTCCCCTGTACAAGGGTGTCATCTATGACATACAAATCCCACTTGACCGAATTTGCCAAATACCCATGTTTCTTGGTTGCCTTTAACACTCTTGTCTAGCTTTAAAAAGAAAACTTGCTGGGTGGTGGTGGTGCACGCCTTTAATCCCAGCACTTGGGAGGCAGACAGGTGGATCTCTGTGAGTTCAAGGTCAGCCTGGTCTACAGAGTTCTAGGACAGGCTCCAAAGCTACAGAGAAACTTTGTTTGGGGAAAAAAAGAAAAGGGAAGGAAGGAAGGAAGGAGGGGGGGGAGGAGG
>PVIU01012880.1:0-57775 GCA_004026605.1 Ondatra zibethicus | reverse complement strand
AACCAAGATACAGCATGAGAGGTCATGCTCCACCATTAACATGAAATCCTCATACAGGTATAAAGAGAAAGAAAGGCTGGATATGAGCCAAGAATCATGAACCTTGCCAGCTAAAATTTGACTAGAGTCTCTGCAGAGCAACAATTGTCTCTAAGCAATAGGCCAAATTCATGCACCGATGAATTCAGATAAAGTGCAATTAATCAACATTGTAAACATGTGCATACTAGTAACATTTTGGAAATATAACAGGATATATTTAGAAATATATGTGCGTGCATATATATATATACTTATATATACAAATATACATATACATGCAATAACAATGTAAAAAGAGGCCATAAAATTGAAGAACAGAGGATATGTGTGGGAGGGTTTAGAGGGAGGAAAGAGAAGGAAAATATATTGTAATTAAATGACAATCTCAAATATTAGATTGTATTTATGAAAAGACTCGTTGAATTGTTTTATTATTTCTGATACCTTTTACTTGTTGATACTGAAGGCATATTCACTAAATGTATATCAATTTCTGATTAAGATGTCACCTTTTGTGCTATTTCTTTCATTTCCCAGCTGCCCAGACCCAAAATAATCACACAGAAACTAAATTATTACAATACTGTTTGACCTATTAGCTCATGCTTCTTATTGGCTAGCTCTTATATCTTAAATTAACTCATTTCTATTAATTCATCCTGATGGCATTGGAGGTTTTGGTGTGTCATATAGTACATCCCTTTGTCCCATAAGCTTGACTGGTTCATTGAGGTGAGTCCTAAGTCATTAGTCTGGTTCAGGTTCTCTGGGTTTTGGTCCACCATCCTCAATGGATCCTCACCCGAGCACTTCTAGGGTATCTTGTGTATTGGAGATCTTGTGGGTATCGTTCTTCAGGATCTGTCCCTTCATGTGCTCCAGCAGGACCTGGAAGGGGTAGATGCTAGGGTGGCTTAACCCAAGGCCCAGTTGGGGGTGTAGGTGTTAGCCAGGAAGGTCAGATCTAGTCACTTGGGCCACTCACCTGGGTACCTTGGCAGTCAGACCCCCTACATGCATGCCCTCAGAGTAGGTTCATCCTTGCCTATAGTGAGCGGTGACGAGGGCCCTAGTCCTGAGCGGAGGCGCCAACTCTCTTGCTGTAGAGGTCAGCGAAAAGCAAGGTCAGCTTTCCCAGGGCAGTGAAGGGCGGGACTGGCTTAGTATAGCCTTCTGGTTTCATATGATGAATCCTAAGGCCTTCTGAGATGACACTGGCCACAGACGACCAACACAGACCCTAGCTGCAGCTAGATCATGGACCCAAACAGTCCAAAACAGAAGTTTAGGCCCAGACAACATCTGGCTCTGGGTAGGAGGAATGGTCACCCTGTTGAGGATGTTTCCACCAGCTGTGCATTCGACACCACCAAGACCTCAGGTTGTGGCCCTAACCCTGGGCCTCTATGTGACCATTAGCGGCAGTGCAGGACCTGGATCTCAGGTCAGAACCCCAGCCGAAGTAGGACCATGGACCGACTGGTTTGACCCTGGGCTTCTTCAAGATGCTTGGAGGTAAGCAGAGCCTTGTATGTCAATTGTCAGACTCGACCCTGGCCGCTACAGGGACTTGTAGCCAGACATGGCCCTCGGCAGCAGCCTGAGCCTGGTTGGTACCATGGTCCTGTGTGCTAGCTCAGGCCACCGATATCTGTGTGGCCCCTGCTGCGGCATAGCCTTGTCATTTTTTTTCCTTATTAATAAAGTTACAAAAGGTTATAATATGCATTATGACATATTTTTAATTAGATTCATTTGCTCTGGACATTATAAAATAACTAATTTTATATCTCATTATAATTTCAAAAAGTGTCTTAAGGTTATTAGACCCCCTCCTAAAACAGTGGCTCTCTTCCATTAGCCAGACTGTTTGCTTCTGCTCTTTAGTTAGGGTAGATGTTGTTTGCTGGAATAGTGTTCTGTGTGCTCATCTTTTTACAAGGATTGCTTGATCCTTTTAAAGGAATGTGGGTTTCTGCAGGTGTCTCTCGTTACTGATAGAAGACCCCAGGTATTCTTAGACCAGAAGGTGAAAGGTAAACACAGCATTTGGAACAAGTGCTGTGCTGATTTCATCACAGTAAGAATCTTAGTCTACTACAGGGTTTACTGTCTTCCAGCTTTATTTAGATTATTTGAGCTTTGAGTAAAACTTTTATCTCTTGAAGCAGTATGTAATATTTTCTATTTCCCAAACATTGTCTACAGTTGACCCCACATTATATGTTTCATGCACCAATTCTCCCAAATACTCCGCTCATATTGTTTTATAGACATCTAAATTATCCCAGGGGCTGGTGACAGTGAGCATAGAAAGAATTATAAAACCTAAGAAGGCGATGTTCCTAGCTACCATTAAAAGTAAATTTATCTCAGGAAAATTATGGCTAATTAAATTTTGATTATCAAAATGTGCTGTCTTACCGGGTATGGAAAATTAATGTGGACCAAAGCCTTGGCAGCTTCCCTCCTCTAAGCTCCTGTTCACACCTTAGTTTGTACATGCCTCTCAGAACATATAGTCTTTAGAAACAGTTTTCAGATGCTACTAGCAGCTCCTTTCCTTCTTTTTGAGAATTGCTTTGACTCAGTGACTTTTTATCCTTCGGGTAAAGGATAGCTGTGGAAGAACATTCTGGGCATAGATTTTGTGACCATTTTCATCCTCAAAAAAAATCTGCATCAACAATAGCATTAAACAAAGAATGCAATCTAAGGGACCTAAGTTACTCATTGGCAAAATGATTATATTTCTTCCCCAGAATAATAACAGATCCTAATCTGGAAGAAGATAGAAGGACAAGGCTTGACTCCATGAAGTCTGTCGTCAGTGGGATATTTTGCCATCTGATAAAGAAAAAGAGTCACCCAAAATCTAATCTGTCATTATGTTGGTTAAAATAAGTGAGTTACTATACCATATTAATGGAGTCTATATACATATGTATATGAGAAAATAATGGAAATACTTGCATTATTAAAAATTGAAGCCTTTATATTTACTTCAAAATCTAGAAATTAAAAATGGTCAACTATACCACAAAAAAACAAAGCACTCTGAATTTCTTTTTTTGCAATTTTATGAGCAGCATTAGGTCCCTGTGCATTGTTCAAATCAATTCACTCGAATGGTCTACTTAGTGATTTAATGGACATGGCCTGAACTGTGATGCATTTATGTCCAGGAAAATAAGTCCAACTCATCAGATTAGCTTTATAATAATTATCTTCAAAACATAAGGAGTGGAAGGAGAGGATCTGGATCTCTCTTCTGTTTCTGCCTTCTTCTAGACTATCACCATGCTTGCATCACATCAAGGCAACACAACAGCTCCTTCGTGAGCCTCCAATGTGAGCTAGAGAAATAACAAAAGAAGAATCGGTGTCAGACAAACAAGAGTACCCACAGAGTCCCCATTGAGTATGTAACTGTGTCTCATGGCCTTCATTAAGCTCCCTGCCTACCTCTGTTGGCATGACAGCCAAGTAACAACTTTGCTTAAAGCATTCCTATTCTTTACAGAAGCTATTTCCACAAAGGAGAGAGAAGTGGGGACTAGTCTCCATGAAGATAATAGAGCTGTCTTAAGCTCCCTTGAACTCTGAGTGCTATTTAATTAAAACCAGTAAATTTGGAGGACTATAATTTTAAGGCAGTGATGAATGTCAATACTTAAGCATTTTTTGTTGTATTTGAGAACTTAATTTTTCATGGATAGCTATTGGAACAAACTGCCTACTTCATTTCATGAGTTATATTACTGAGAATGAGATCATTATAGTAACTTTTGCATACTAAAATATTTTTGCACACCTCACTTAAAGCGGTTGGTTATCTTAAAGTGATCATCTTCTTTAGAAAGCATTTAGCTTTTCATACATAGGACAAATTTGCAAAATCTGAAAGATATTTTTATGTAGATTATCAATGTTAGTTCCATATGACATTTCTTTACTGCCACCATGCTAAAAGCACAGATTGCTGCTAGCCTTCACATCTAAATCCAGTATTTTATGGTCTAGTTTTTAAGGTCTTAAAAATAATCACCTCTTAAGAAATGTCTCTTGGTATTCATATACACACACACATATACATCAAGGTCTTCCTGACTAGTATGGAACTCGCTTTGTAGACTAGGCTGATCTCAACCTGTGGTCTCGTCTTTGTCTTCTCAGTGCTGGAAAACAGTCATGAACTATAGTGATATTTCATTTGAATTTCAACAAATAAAGCTTGCCTGAAGTTCAGAGAGTGAAACAGCTGCACTGATCAGCCTTATAGACCAGGTAGTGGTGACACACACCTTAAATCCCAGTAGCCATGCTAGTTTGCCATAGAAACTGGGGGTAGTGGTGCATGCTTTTAATCTCAGCACCAAAGAGGAATATAAGATGGGAGGAGACAGCTCTCACACACAGTCTCATTCCGAGATTCCTGGAGGCAGGACCTCCATTTCAGACTGAGGTAGAGGTAAGAGCCAGTGGATGGCTGTTTTGCTTTTCTGACCTACAGTTTGCACCCCAGTTTCTGTCTCTGGGTTTTTATTAATTGTACTATAACGAATCATCATGGCTAGCAAAGTTCTTATTTACATCTTATCTTCCAGTCAAATACAAATCTTAGTTACTCTCTATTTAAGGTGTTTAACATTGGTAACTAAAAATGGACAGATTTTCAATTACATTTAGGTGATAGAACAGGGGGAATTTGAGATGAAATACCTGTTCTAGTGCTGTGGCTGACTGGCTTTCAGATGTTAACACAATACATTTTTTGAATGTAATTCCTTTGCAAATTCATATCTAATATAATCCAATATTACAGATTTTATGTATAATTTCAAGTCCTCTGTGAATTCAATTAGAATTAATTTCACCTCCTTTTGAATACATTATTCAATCCATTTGTCAAATCTAATTCTGATCCTGGCGATTTGAGATGATTTGTGTTTTAGAAACATTTATATGCAATATGGCAGGATATCAGATTTATCTCATTGCATGAGGGTTCAGATTAAATGAAAATTTTTCTAATTATAAAGGAAAATTTAGACTATTCCTACTATATATAAACACTTTACACTCATGTGCTTGTACCTAAAGGATTCAGGAAGGAAACCATGTGGAAATACAATTGAGAAAACAATAAAATGAAAATTTTAAAAAGAAAAATGAAATGGAAGGGACAACATGCTTTATTCACATGACACATGCATAAATAAATGTATGCTTTTAGATGTGATTTATAGATATGTAGTTATAATATTCTGAAGGAATAGAGTTGGAAAATGAACTCCTTTTACACCCTTGGAAATCTGTTCTGTAGAGAAGTTCTCTCCCTCAGTAAAACCTACATTGCACCTTAGAACTGTCTTCAATTACAGAAACGTCTCTGGTATTTGATTCACTGGGACTCTTCTGCTTTGAAACTGGTAGGTAAAACTCCAAGCTTAACTTAAGCTGAAGCTTCTGTCCCTCCTAGCCTCTTATGCTCCAGAAGCACGATGTAGCCAAAGTCAAGGCAGGAGAGAGATTGCATTTTCCAAAATATCTTTCTCTCCTCGTGGTTAGCGTGCTTTGTTTTGGATTGCACCAGGTTCCAGGAAGGTGGAAGAAAATGGAGAGCGCCTGAAGGATTCTGGGTCCTTGTAGTGCAAGAAAATGGAGAGAGCCTGAAGGATTCTGGATCCTGGGGCTTGTGTGCCAGCTTCTGTCATTAGTGTGCCTCATTCAGTGGGAGTCAGAACTGACCATCTATCCTTTGAAGTCTGCAGGGCTCCTCCAGCAAACTTTTTCTCCACTCCTTCTTACATTTCTCCAACAGCAGTTTCATGATCAGCATTCTTTATCTGGAGACTTTTTGTTGGAATTCATCTGCCTTTTAGACATTTTTTTCCCTGAGATAAGTCCAATTAAGATTATTCCAGGTCACATGAGTGCATTGTATTACCTTCATGCATTTTTGGTACATTTTCAATTATAATCTATGTTACTTATAAAGAAAAGCCTATCGTGCTGTTGAACAAAACTCTTTATCTCCCATAAATAAGCAAGTTGTCTACAATGGTAGGGAAGCAATTCTATATGGAGCCTATAGCTTCCCCCGGTAGTTGATGCACTCATCCAGAAGGAAGGTACTACTGCTGTTCCTAACACTACTGTGTCCCCATTTGCTTCTCTGCTTGTGCCTCTGTATAAATATCCATTTATTTCAAGATTATGAATATAATGAATAATTTTTCCACATGAGAAAAAGGTATTAGGCAAGACTATAATGAGATTGTGTCTCCTGATACTATTTATTTACTTCGACACACATCCAGAGCAAAAATAAAATATGTAGATCAAAGATCTAGTCACTGTCTTGCTCCAATATCTCAGTTTCTGACACATTATTTTACTAATTGTAAATACTTAAGATTGTTTCCTAAAATAAATATTCCTATGAAAGCCCAGGTTAGAGAGACAATAAATACATTCCCTTTAACAGGGTCAACGTTTTATACATAATACATTTGGATTATTTTGTGAAAAGCAAATGGAATTGTGTTAATTATAAATATTATCTACCAGCAGCAGAGATGTGGTAACCTCAGGAACGTGAGACAAAAGCCATTCTAAACTCGAGACTGAGGCATTTGTAAGAAGAGAAGAGGACGCAAACACAAGGACAAAAGCCAAACAGAGTCTGGGAAGCTAATGCTTCCGAAGGAATTCCAGGAGGCACCAGACACCACAAAGGCATAGGAGGATCTCCCTGTAGCCCAGCAGACGGGGATGCTGCTGACTGAGGAGAAGAGGAAAAGGGAGGACGATATCAGATGAAGAGGGTACAAGAGGTCTCTGTGAACTCTCCTGAGGCTTCGGAGGCAGAACTAAAGAATCTTCTAGGCAGGGGAAATGGCGAATGGAGAAGATAATTGCTAAGGTACTTCACGGTGGCAAACTGATGGAGAACAGGAATGTTGGGAGTACAGACAATCCAAGCCTGTTCCGTACTCATGCTTTTGAAATTCAATTTTCTTGAAGCCTTTCAACGGTGTCTTTTAGAAGTGTCTACACAGGTGGGAATGGATCAATGGTTCTCAACATTTCCTAATGCTGTGACCCTGTCATACAGCTCCTCATACTGTGGTGACCCCTCAACCATAAAATTAACTGCAATTTTGCTACTGTTATGAATTGTAATGTAAATATCTCTGTTTTCCTATGGTCTTAGGTGACCCTTGTGACAGAATTATACGACTCCTAAGTGGTCATGAACTACAGGTTGAGAACCACTAATATGGATGAAAGGCTCAAGGGATTGTGCAACCTTGTGTGACTCCAAGAGAAAGAGGCAGAGGTGGGTAGATGGAAGCCGACTTTAGCTTTATCTGTTTCTCTTCTTCCCTTGATCTGGGCTCCATTTACTGGGTCAGTAAGTAAGGTAATTTGACTGTACAAATTTATAGAATGATGTTAACAGAGACTGCTCATTCGTTTTCCACACTCCCCGACCCTAACAGTCACAGAGAAACTATATTAAGTATAACACTGTTTGGCCTATGAACTCAGGCTTCTTAGTAACTAACACTTACATCTTAAATTATATTTTCATATCTAATTTATCTTTTATCATAACTAAGGGAAACTATAACTATCTGTCTTCAACTCCATCAAAGACCTCAGAAGGATATAATATTACCTAAGTAAACAGGAAGTACATTGTAAGCAACTTCCAAAACTTGAGAGTTGACAGAGACATCTCGCTGCCTGGACAGTCACCCAAAGTTCTTCTGTAACATTGGGGCATCCATCTTCAGCCGACAGGCCCATAGTATCTGGCAGACTGATTTCCATGAAGCAGAAAATTTGAAAGGTTGTTTTGCCTATATTGGCAGTTTGTCAGTCATTGATCCATGTCCTGCCAAATGTCTGGCAGGCTCTTTCATGAAGCAGGACAATCCTGTCTTTTGGAAAACTCAGCAGTAGCTTTTCTGAAGGGCCTGCATGTCCAGTTCATACAGCATATCATCAAGCAGTCCAGGCAAGAGCAGTTTCTTGTCCAAATGACTAATCTTATCACATTGAAAGACGATTCCATGAGTTTCTTCAATGCCCATCAACTTCTCTGAAGCAATTGGTGCTGCCTGAAGCTGCCATGTCTCATTGTTGAGAAAAGTCTAAGTTCTTAAACCCTTTAAATGCCATACTCTGTAGGTCTTTGAAGTGTTGTAGATTATCTGTCTAACTGAAATACATCTCTGTAGATCTAGATCACCTAACCAATATGACTAGAAGTTTGACTATTATAACTGACTATCTATTAATCTGCAATTTTAATTATACATTACATTTTTAGATGAGCTGTATAAATATAATGCCTAAAAGAACAGTAGAAATATACTTATAAAAACTGACCTTAAATTTGTATCAATAGACCAAAGTTCATACCAATGTAAAATATTCATTTCTATATCACATCCCCCTTTTTTCAATTAACCATTCATAATCAACCCTTTGAAAATGAAAATAAACATTTATAAACAATCATTTTGGGGATTTGGGCATAGTTTTCTCCACATTGCTTCTTGCTGTTTGCTGGGTGAAGTATTTTTAGGGTTTCTGGAGACCTTCCAGGGGGTATTGTTCCATCAAACCACATTAGCCTGGAAGAAATCGATAGGTTCACATCTTCTTTGGAAACAAAAGCAGAACCTCTTTTTCAAAGAAACACATCTTTAGGCTCAAAATTTTGAAGTAAAATATATATTGGTTTAGCTTAACAACCCCCAGATTCAAATGTTTCTCTGAAGTCAAAAATTCAAAGAAAACATAATAATATTCAAAATCCAGACTCTCTGTGTATGTTTCATCTTTATGTGACTTACTTTTTATTCTATTACTTTTTAATATTTATTTCATCTTTAGTATACCAATTTTCTTCTATCTCTTAAGCCTATATACATTTTAAACATACAATGACACATTCAGAGGTTTATTTCTGTCTTACTCTGTGTTTATTATATATCTGTAATCATTTTCTGACCAGGAGTACCTTTTTCAAAAATGCCAAGCAGGCATTGGCCTGGACCAACTCCTCCTGCCTGTTGACTCTGCCTCATCCAACATGGCTGAGTTATGTTCACCACTTCTGTTAGCCATGCTCACCACCCCAGCTCCAGGGACTCAGCAGGTCTATGTCATCATTAAGCAACTAGTATCACACTGCTCACAAACCCCATTAAAATGTTCTGTAACAGTACCTCCCAAAAGAGCCAGGGCCATTTTTGCTGCCAGCACAAGCCAAGCAGATGACTTTTAAAGAAGCTGTACAGTTTTTGCTGCCAACATGGAGTAGTGACCCCTTCTCTTAAAGTAATCACACATCTGCTTACCTCTAGCAAACAGAACCCACCACAGAAAATGCTGCTACCAAGAAACCATGTATAGCTCTGTTCTTTTGTGTCTAGAATTCCTTCCCAAGCTCTCTCATGTTTTGTGTGGATGTAGTTGGCCCACATTGGTGTGATTATGTAATTGGAGACTGCTCATTCATTTCCCAGCCACCCTGACCTAAATAACCATGGGAAATCTATGCTAATTACAACACTGTTTGGCCTATTAGCTCAAGATTATTAACTAACTCTTACATCTTAAACTCACCCATATCTATTATGTAGACATTCCACTTGGAGCTTGTTTTCTTCTTGGCAAAACTGGCTTTTGGCCAAAGAACTGCCCCTGCCTCAACTACTGTCAAAATGCATGATGTCAAAATAGACAAGCAGGATACAAGCAAAAACAACTGCCAATCCTTGCCAAGACAGGGTAAGACAGTTTTTCAAATTTTTCTGCCACTGAAAATGGTCTGTCAGATACTCTAGGCCTTATCCAAAGTTGGTTGCCCTAATGTTGCAAATGAGACTTCAGGTGATTGCCCAGGTAGCTGGTTGTCTCTGTCAGTTCATACACCTTTTGGAGGTTGCTTGATTGTACTTCCTCTTTACTTAGGTATTTCTCTTCTCAGGTCTTTAATGGGATTGAAGACTTGATAGTCATAGTTACTTTCTTCTCATGATTTAGGCAAGCCAATTTTAATATAAGGCTTAGACTCCTAAGGATAAAATAACTATTGAAACATTTAGCATATGGTTCTTGTTTGATGTTTTTCATGCTGCTTGTAATTCTAATTTTTATGTATATTTTTGCCTTTACTTTTCCTTTGACAATACTTGATATTTGTTCCTATTGTCTATAATTTTGTATTAGGCTTAGAACTCTCTTATTTAGACAAAAGGAGGTGGTGTTGTGGGAACTTCTTCAGCCAATAGCCTTTAAGATGCCAGCCACTTAGGGCATGGTCTCATGTACTATAAGTGCAGGTGAAAGCATATGCAGTCCCCTTTTCTGCTGGATTTGTTTCCCTCCGCACACAGAGGACTATGGATCATTACCCTTACTGTGAGTGAGTTTATCCTCAAATAAATAAACCTTTGTTATACTCCATTCCGAGCTATTGTGGAACTCTTTGGTAATACTACAGAATGACGAACATAAAAGTACCTTTTAAAATGATCCACCTGTTGTCCTCACTTTACATCTATGATTTGTTTTAACGAGACACTGAAAACAGACCAAAGGAGAAAGCTCTTTCAGACTGAATCACTGATGAGGGGTGACAGAAATCATACATATAAGTTACATTATAGAGACTAGGCAGGTTGTATTTAGGAATGCCATCTATGCATGTAAAAACAATGAAAAACGATGCCATAAATTTGAAAGAGAGCAAGGAAGGATATATGGGAGAGTTTGGAGGGAGGAAAGAGCAAGGGGACATGATGTAATTATATTATGATCTCAAAATATAAAAGAAATAATTAAAATATCAAATCACTGCTGCTTTTCATAGCTCCTTGGCACACCACTAATCTTTCTTCTCCCACCTTCACATACAGGGCTATATTTCTACCATGCATCATTGAAAAGCTCCAAATTCCAAGTTAAGAACCATATTCTGGAACATGTAATGAATGCATGCCTCAAACATTAACTCAACTCAATCACCTAAAATGAAAGAAACAAACCACAAAAAAGATTAAAATGTGATTTCCATGAATATCTCTCTGTATGCTGATGCACTGAAATGTATATATAAAATCTATCCTTTTGTTAACAGAAATGTTGAATTAAGGATTGTTACATAAATTACTATTTTTGCTTATTTTAATGCATATTATTTGAATCTAATGGGAGCAATGACATCTAATGTTTCATTATTTTGAATAAAATTATGATAAACATTCTAGTGAGTATTGGCATCTACCCAGAATATATGTGTCATAGAAAATATAGAAGGTAAATGCCATAGTACCTAAATCATTACAAAATGATATAATGCATTTAATGATTTACTGATTAAATACTATTGTCAGTGCTATATATTACATATGTACTATGGTTGACCATATGCCCTGGTGAATTAATACCACTTATATTCAATAGATGTACTACTGATGAAGCAGACATTCAAGTTAGCAATTTTGAAGCAGTCTGTGAAGTGTTGGGGGTAACAATGACATCGTGACGAAGCAATCCTACTAATGGAAGGATGAAAGCATCACAGAGGCGGCATCCTGAAAGAGGCAGCACATAACTCATCAGGC
Organism: Ondatra zibethicus; assembly: GCA_004026605.1. Lineage (NCBI taxonomy): Eukaryota > Metazoa > Chordata > Mammalia > Rodentia > Cricetidae > Ondatra > Ondatra zibethicus. The sequence goes on along the minus strand of PVIU01012880.1, from coordinate 46,082 downwards.
AAGAACGAATGAATGAGAATCTTAAAAAAGGAACATATAAAATGTACCAGAACATGAAATAACACACACAGAATATCCTAAGGGGTCATGGGGAATTAACTTTGAATCAGAGTCCACAATGTAGAAGGCCTTACAAGCTAAGTTATGTGGTGCTAGGATCAAGTCAGTAAACTAATAATAATGAAATAAGTAAATAAATTAAAAGGATCTACCTCTGGCAGTCTATGTGCCCACCTTAGAATGCAAATGAGTTTCCCTCAGCTGAAGGGTCCCTCCTCCAGATGGTGCCTGGACTCAAGCTGCTTTAGGATGCCCTCCTTAGGAGAGGCTTGCCTTTGCTTAGGTCAACTGGTGTTGCTCTCCAGCCTTTTGGATACTTCTTACTTTCATTTTGCATAAAGCTTTCACACAGGAAAAATGCAAACATGGAATAAATACCATATTTGCTACTTTATGTAACATACATCCCCTGGATTCTTGTCTCTTTATTCTTGCAAATTAGGCTAGAAAATCATAGAAATTGCCAAGCAACATTTGGTGTAGAGAAGACCCCAGGGAATAGTTAGCTTCTCTAATAAACATATTTTTTTTTACTAATATCCAAATGTGTATGACTAAAGCAGAGGAGACCTTTTTGGAGATATTTGCATGTCATTGTCTCAAATGGATAAATCTAGTGCAAATTAATAGGTAATTTGATAAAATAATCAAACATTTTGGGTGGAATATAAAAGATGTTTATAATGATTTAGAGCATATTCATATGTAAAGCTTTCTAAACTTGCAGACAGACAGTGGTCGTCTGAAAAGCAAACAAGAAAATAAATTTCCATTGGTTCTATGAAATATTACATTTTTATTTGCCATTTCCTGTAAGTGTGAGAACTTAGAGAAACATTTATTTATAAATTTGTAGTCTTTTGAAGATTTGTCATATTCAAGGGAATATATAGTGTATTTATTATTTTGTAATGCATAAAGTACCTTAGTGAATCCTTGAACTCAGCAGTCACACACACAAACTCTTTGTCCTTTGTCTCTTCAATTTCGATTCACAAATTCCCAAACATCTCTTTATATCAAATGAAGGCAATATATCTTTATTTCTAGTTCTCTTACCAACTGTTCTGCTGACAAAAGAAATAACATTTTAAACATAGCCTAACATAGGAATCCCAATTGAACTTAGTTAAAAATATATCCTTAAAATTTATTTTTACTGCGGATTTATACTTGGGATGATTTACAAGTTGAATACAAACCAGTGAGTGAACCTGAAGAAAAGAGCAGGGAATTCTTTCAGAGTTGATGAGAGAGAGTAGCAGATCTCATTTTGTGTAACCCTGGAAAGTCATATACGGGGGATACCAGCACTTATTCAAAATGAAACATTATTGATATTAAGCAACACAGTGGGGACCCTGTGTTTGAGGATATAGAGCTAATGTAATCAAGACAATACTAACATTCATGCCTAATTGTTAAACCAACAAAATTCACAATGGAGAAGTCATTAACGATCAATAAAAATTATTGCTATGACTTGCTCTCTACTCTATTCTAGCCTTATATTATTTTTCTCTAAATGTCAACCTTATACATAGACTTCATGAAATTCATCTTTCTCTTCTTTGGAAATTTATAATACTTTTATTTTCACCTAAGTTTTTATCCAAATTTAACTGACTCCTCTAATACCCACTATGCAAAGATTCAATTGTCTTATAAATTTCCTGATAATTTTATTGCCCTATGATCTCGTGAAGAAATTTGAACATTAAAATCCCATAAAGCAATGAAATGATTCCCAGTTATATCAGAGTCTATCTTATGCTATAACATCTCTTATAATCTATCCTCCTCTAAAGTTTAAAAATCACTCTCTTTGATAGATGATAGATGAGACAATTGTGCCAAATTCTCACCATTTCCACATATTTCAATCATCTCTTTCTTTTAAATCATTTAAAATTTTTATTATTAGCGTTTAGTATTATTGGCGACTGACTTTGCATTGAGTATACCAAGCAATACTCTCTTCATGTTCACCGACAGCAATGTGTTCTTTTTCTTCCTGCTAACATAGTCTCCTTCATTCTCTCAGTTTTTATGTAGAATGCAAAGAAAAGTTACAATCTCAAAGGAGCTATAGTTCAGAAGTCAAGCTGGGATGGTTTGGAGGTTAAACTGTGGGTTTGGAATAAAGGTGAGGGAGAAGATTTGTACCGCATGCTATGAGTTCAGTAAGATCAAAGCACTTATAGCTGATTACATGCAAATTAAAAATACGCTTTGAACTTTTTTATTTAATCTTGAATTTCAAAGATTCTCACATCTAAGAAAACGATTAGGTCTTAATGAATGTAAAAATTACATGAAATTACATGTAATACTTGTAACATATATATTTATATGGTATATAATATCTATATGCACATGTTCAACATGATACATATCTGCAGGAATAATCTAAAATATGCATATCCTGCTGGGAAGTGGTGGTGCATGACTTTAATCCCAGCACTCAGGAGGCAGAGACAGGCAGATCTCTGTGAGTTAAAGGCCAGCCTGGTCTACAAGGGCTAGTTTCAGGATAGCCAGGGCTGTTACACAGAGAAATCTGTCTCAAAAAATAAAAAATAAAATAAAAAAATACCTTGGTGATAAGCATAGAATAAGATCACTTGACTTCATCATATTCTAAGAAATCTATGATTTCCAGAATTGTTAAAAGAAAACTAGACCACATGAAAGGAATCCTGGAGAGCTTGGCACAATATTAAAACCATTTTGAAAAGAAATATATTCTCATTGTTTCTAAATGTTTACCAGCACCTATATTGTGCAATTATTTGACAAAGGAAGCATAAACTTTTTAAGATTTGTGAGAGTATATTTTTTAAAGATGAGAAAATGTATTTAAGTGTATCTATTTAAAAATCTGATGTGTTCATTTTTTCCCACAGCTTACTTGGGCCTATATGTTTGTTCATTATTGAGGAATGCAGACTCCCCAGCACCCTAGTAAATGATGGGTGGATAGTTGTTATACTCCCAACACTTGGGAGCCAGCAACAGATGTCTGGAGCAAGCTGGCTAACCAGAGCCGTGCGTTCTAGGTGCTGTTTATAGACCATGTCAATACACAAGGTGGAAATCAATCAAGGATCTGCCATCAACTTCTAGCCTACACATACACATGCATACACGTGTGTGTTTGTCTGCATGTACAGATGTGCACACACATGTGAACATGCATATACATACACGCACACACTACATGCATAAAATGACAAATTATTAAAAATTAAGCTGAATGAAAATGATTATCAGTATATCAACATATAAAAAAGACACTTTAAGCTTGAAAACGTTAACTGAAGATATAGTAAGAAGACCTATGGAGAAGAAATTGGAGAAATTAAGATGTACATTTGGTAAACCAGAGAAAAAAATAATATTAAATAAGCATCTGCTGTTATGACCATAAAAGTAAAATACAAACAAATTGCATTTGATAGTTTATGTATATTAAAAATTATAAAATGACTTTAAAAGATTTAGAATCACAGAGTGAAAAGTCAGAAAGTAGATTTAATGTCACAAAATCAAAGCATCTAAAATTTCATCTAAAAATTCTTACTAAGAAATGCATGGAAATTAAATTTTTTTCAGTTTAGTAGGCTATGAACTGATGAAAAAAGACTGTCAAGCTTCAAATAAATAGAGAGAAAAACATGACTAATGTACACATCAATTCATGACACCTGTAATTACTTTCAAAAGTGTTGCATAGTATCAAGCCAGTTAGAGTTTCAACACTGATAAAATTGCTCTGGTTGGTAATAGGTAAGGAATTACTGCCAGGTAGATTTTTATTAAAAGTCTAAGGATCTGCAATATGCAAAACTAATCTATGTAACGAGTTTGTTATTTCTAGGAAAAGGGCATAAGAATGTGACCTAGGACTGCCTCAAATTCTAAAGAATCTGATTTTTTTTGTAAATTATGCTACTTTATAAATATCTCAATCTCTACCAACATGTGCCTCTTTATGTTCTAACATGCTATGTCATTACTATGCATATAAAGAAATAATCTTCTAAGAGACAAAAATCTATATGAAGAAAGTAGCCAAACTTTCTGAAACCAAAAGTTTAACCTTATGAAAAATTTTGGTGAGCTTTGACATTGTGCCAGGCAATGGGCCAGGTCCTAAGAATGCAAAGATAACATGACAAAGATACTGTGCTACGTAATGTCATCCGTTCTTGCTGTAGAAGACAGATAAACAAACGATGGATGCTTCAGAAGTCACAGTGCCACAAAAGGTATGTGATGACATTACAAAAGTGGGCTTCACAACAGCAAAAAGCATTCAAATTTATTTTTAAAAGAAAGGTTGGCCCAGAGGTCTGCCTTTGCAGGCGATGAGTATAAGCCAGATGGAGAAAGGGCTGTACTTCAACACTCACAGAATCTTGACATGGACTAGGCCCAAAACTTGATGAATATTGTCTTTAGGCATTGCCTCTCCTTGCACCAACATAAACATCACTAAATTCAAGTTCTGAAATTTCTGACTTTCTTTGTATCCCATGGGCCTTGTTTTAATTTCTGATTATCTTAAGGAATCCACATTATCGTATCTCACCTGAGGTACTAACCTTACAGATGTAGAAAGAAAGAGCTATTATAGTCATTGCTGTCACCTTGAACTATGAAAGGACGAGGGATGGAGACACTATGCTCTATGAGCCTGCAGTAAGTGGGAGCAGTGTCCCCTGTGAAAGAATTCAACATTTAATTACAAGAGCCTCGAGGTGAGGGTTGCAGTATGGCAAACTGAAGAGGAGTTGAATATGGAACTTAAATTGCTAAGTCAGCTAAGTCTAAAATCAGTAAGATCTTAGATTTTTGTGGAGGGTCTGGTATAATCATAGTGAGTCCTGGAAAGGAGAAGAACCAGTGTGATTGGATGCAAGAAGGATACTGCCCGTGGTCATGTTTTAGATACAGAGCAAGGAATCTTGACCCACAGAACACAGGCAATGTAAGACAGCAGCAAATTAAAGAGATAGGAATGCCCCTCCATAGTTTTCAGAAAGAGTAGACCCTAGCATTTGAACTGTAGCTGAGGATGGTCTGTGTCAGAATGGATGTGCTGCTGTAAACAACCTTGTCGGTGTTACTTTCTTGCAGAAGTAACAGGAAACAAACAGAAATGCTCAGCTTAACCTAGGTATCAAGAGAGCCCTTATCTGAGTATCTCCTGAACTGTTACTGCTCGTTATTAAAGTAGGCAACATGCCTGTACATATTTGACACAGAATATAGAATAGATATAGATTTTTAACATAAAGATAGAATTTTAATGCCTGTTGGTCAATCAGTTGTTGAGTGTTCTGTGCACTTCTAATTAGGTGAACGAACAATATATACTTACTAGGCTAAGGGCTTTAAAGTCACAAAGACATGAACCAAATCACAGCCCTATCCTTATTGATAATTTATTTAGAATGTGAGATGCTCTCTTTCCTCATCTATTAAAAATGAACAGAGAATTCTTTTTTATTTTTAAAGCAATCTCACTTTACATACCAATCCCAGTTCCCTCTCCCTCCCCTCCTGCTGTTCTACCCATCCCTGCCCATCCACTCTTCAGAAAGGATGAGGCCTCCCATGGGGAGTCAACAAAGTCTGTCACATCACTTGAGGCAGGACCAAGGCCCTCCCTGCCCCCTTATATCTATTCTGAGCAAGGTATTCCTCCATAGGGAGTAGACGTCAAAAAGCCAGTTCATACACTAGGGATAAATACTGATTCCACTGCTGCTGGCCTCACAAACTGCCCAAGCCAACAACTTGCATCCATATTCAGAGTGCCTAGTATGGTCAGCTGTAGGCTCTCCAGCTGTCAGTACCACTAGCTCGGGTCAGCTGTTTCTGTAGGTTTCCCCATCATTGTCTTGTCTCCTTTGCTCGTAATATCACACTTTCCTATTTATGGCTGGAATCTAGGAGTTTGGCCCAGTGCTTAACTGTGGATCTCTTCATCTGTATCCATTGGTTACTGGATGAAGATTCTATGACGACAATTAAGGTAGTCATCAATCTGATGACAGGGGAAGGGTATTTTAGGTACCCTCTCCACTATTACTTAGATTTCTAGATGGGGTTATCCTTATGGATTCCTGGAAATTTCCCTAGTGCCTGGTTTCTCCCTAACCCCATAATGGCTCCCTCTTTCATGGTATCTCTTTTCTTGCTCTTCCTCTCTGTCCTTCACCCAACTCGATCTTCCTAATACCTCATGTAGAGACTTCTTAATCTAGGATTCATAGAGCCATACCTTGAAAAGAAGATTGTATGTAAAAAAGACTGTTACAGAATAAGTAAGCTAGGAAAGGAGGTGATTTCAGGTCAAATCTTAGCTTCAGTAAAATCTTGCAAGGGAGTGTCAGGATGGATATTCTGTCTGTGATTTCCTTCCGAGTAGAGAAGGTGGGCCAGGTTCTCCCACTCTCTTGGGTAACATTTGGCAAACATATCCTGGGAGAGATGTTAACTTCCAGGTGGTACCTCCTGGGTTTTTAAGTGTGAAACAGAAAACATCCAGCAGTTTTATGTATTCTTTCAAAAAGGGACACAATACATGAAGAAAAGTATTCAGAAGACAGGACCTGTAGCAGCAATATCATAGAAACCTAAGGGGGTGTGTATGTGTTCACATTGATGTAGGACTCTGTGTCTGGAAACCAAGGTCAGTTTAAGGTGTTGCCCTAAACTGTTCTCTTCCTCATTGTTTTGAGACAGGACAACTTCACTGAACCTGAAGTTCATGAATTAGACTGAACTGACAGGATCTTCCTATCTCCATGCTGGAGGCACAAACACTAGGGTTATAAGCATACATCTTTTACACATGTACTGGGGATCTGAGATCAGGAGTTCATACTTTTACATGAGGCCAGCAGCAGTTGGCGCTTTACCAACTGAACTCTTCCTCCAACCTCTAGTACCTTTATTTCATATCGTGTTTAGTGTGATGCTCTGCATGTAGAAAACTGTTATGAGTTCTTTCTTATGATATACATAAAATCCATAAAACAGTAAAGAAAGCAAAAGATAAATAAGGAAACCTGCAGGGATTCCAGAAGTGAAAGCAATCCAATTGGTGGAAAGTTTACAGTTGTGAGATCACAAAATGCTGGTGTCCCCTGTAGTATTGTTAATAGAGCCAACTTGAGACTGACAATAATTTGCTTTCACCTTTAAAAAAATTAGTCTGCTTAAAGCCAATCAATCCACAAACAATGTGTTCTCTTTGTTCCACATGACCATGCCTCCCCCCCCCCCAGCAAGTTCATCCCTTCCTCTGCAGGGTCCTTGGCCCACCAGGAGTCCCTGTTCCTGTGCTGAGATCAGTGATCCAGAGGGATCCACCAACACAACCGGCTCCAGTACCTTGAGGCCCTAAGAGAGGACAGACCAAGAAAATTCTCCAAGTACCCTGTCACTCACAGCAAATATTGGGTCAAGACACCAAAACTCTCCTGGCTGTATTTGAAGGAAGAGATGGGCAGGAACCAATGCAAGAATTTCTCCAACAACATGACAAGCACCATGACAACACCAGAATCCAGTGAGCACACAACGAGAAGACTTGAACACCCTATTCCAGAAGAAGTAGAAGAAAACGACTTTAAACGTTACTTAATGAAAATGATGGAGAACTTCAAAGAGGAAGTGAAAAACTCCCTTAAAGAAATGGAGGAGAAGACAAACAAAAAGCTGGAAGAAATTAATAAATCCCTCAAAGAAACCCAAGAAAAAACAACCAAACAGGTGAAGCAAACAGTTCAAGACTTGAAGACTGAAATAGAGGTAATAAGAAAAAATCATCCATTATGATCAAGTAGGCTTCATCCCAGAGATGCAGGGCTGGTTCAACATACGAAAATCTATCAACGTAATCCATCATATAAATAAACTGAAAGAAAAAAACCATATGATCATTTCATTAGATGCTGAAAAAGCATTTGACAAAATTCAACACCCCTTGATGATAAAGGTCTTGGAGAGATTTGGAATACAAGGTTCATATCTAAATATAATAAAGGCAATATACAGCAAGAGGGGGGAGGGCCTTGGGCTTCCCACAGGGCAGGGTAAGCTGCCCCCTCTTAAATAAGCAGGGGGAGGGAGAAGGGGTAGTGGGGGAGCGAGGAGACTGGGAGAAGTGGAGGAAGTGTAAATATTTGAATGAAAAATAAAAGAATATGAAAAAACCAAACAATGTGTTAATTGAGGATAGCAAATTTGTTGCAAAATGTTATCTAACTTTCCACTGCAACAAACATGAACACTTCAAGAATATCTGTAATTCTTTCCGATAGAAAATCATTCAATCACTGTCTTTGCTGCCTTCATTCTCTATATTTGACAATACCTTTATTACCACAGCTCCTTAAAGTTTTAAAGTATATTCACATTTTTATATGATTCTTATAATAACTTTGTCATTTACATTCCACCACCTTTTTACAAGTGACAGAATTAGCTAATGTAGCTGATTAGCTAAATGACTTAGTGAAGGTTGCACAGAAAAACCCATGTTTAAATTTCCGAAGACCAAGATTGAGATTGCCACACAGTTCACTTTAATTCTGTATGAGTTGAAGTCTGCTCTTCTGACCAGAAAACATACTGTAATTGGAAGAGAGAAAATCCCTAAAGACCTATTGATGGGGTCCATCGCAGGAAGTGGGCCTTAAGTCCAATCAGACATTGGTTGGTTGCTCCCACAAACTTTGTGCCACCATTGCCCTAGCGTACTTTGCAGGCTGGACAGCATTGTAATTCAGAGTTTGCCTCTGGGTTGGTATTTATGTCCCTCTTTCGATAGCCTGAAGAGTACCTTAAAGTACCAAAGACAGTAGAATGTAGGGGTGAAGGTTCTCTACAGACACCACCTCCACCTCTCAATATTCAATTATTTGTGTGGGTGTTGTCTTCCACATTGGGCACTTGCTGTCTATTTATGGAGAGCAAACCATTGTCTTAGAAACATCTTGGGTTGTTTGGTTATTTCCATGGGGACTTCTTTGCATAACAACTCAATTGTATGTAACCCAGTCCCAGTATTGGAAACTTTGTTTGGAAGTTGGTACTTCATGTATCCCATTATTTGGAGAATTTATTATGATCACGTTCATATATTTTAGGAAGTTTCCACTGTACTAGATTTCCATACCACCCCTTAAATGCCGCTCAGTACTAGCTGTCTCCCCCCACATTCCCTCCCTCGACTCCTCCTCTCCTCTCCTTCCCCCCATCTGGTCCCTGCCACCTTCAGTCCCCCCAACAATGAAACCTATATTATATTCTGTTATCCCCTCCCAGGGAGATCTATCTGTCCTTCCTAGCCCCTTCCTCTATACCTAACTTCTCTGGGTCTATAGCTTATAGCTATATTATCATTTATTTAATGGTTAATATCAACATGTAAGTGAATACATCCCATATTTATCCTTTTGGGTTTGGGTAGGAGAGGAGAGCAACAAGAATGCTTTATATACATGCATGGAATTTGTAATTTAATAAATAAAATAAAAATAACTAAAGAGTTCTGTAAATCTAAAACCAAGTAGAAGAGATGTAAAATTTGTTACAGAAATATGACATGTTTATCTAGATACAAAGAAGATTCTGATAAAATCTTAAACCTGTTCTTAACAAAAATTCCTGGTTAAGTAGGCAAAAAGTCATTATTCAAATTTTAACAACTTTTCTTATGCTCTCATAAGTACAAAACATAAAAAAATTCTTTTGCCAGTTTTCTGCATAGCCCACAGTAGCTAAAAGAGGGGATGTATCTGTCGACCTCACAGACCAGGTCAACTTGTTTATCGGCCCAGCTATGAGCAGTCTATACACCATTGCTTCAGGACACTGTCTTAGCCACCAAGCTGTGCATCTGTGGTTTGCCATTGCAGTTATGTTTGAGATTACAATTACAGCATTTTCCCCTTTCTTTCTCTTAACCCTCCTTTATATCACATGATTTCCTTCAAATCCATGTCTTCTTCCTTCACTAATTGTTATTACATGCATATAAGCATATGCATACACAAATATATTTTTTGCATGCAAAAATAAGTTTTATTTATTTTTTAACTTATCAGATCACCATGCATTATTTTTTTGTTTTTATTTTTTATTTTTCCATTCAAAAATTGACCCTTCCTCCCCTCTCCTATTCCCCTCCCTCTCCCCCACTAACCCTCCTCTCTCCCCCTCCATTCTTAAGAGAGGGCAGGGTATCCTTCCCTGTGGGAAGTCCAAGCCCCCCCACCCTCCATCCAGGCCTAGGAAGGTATGCATCCAAGTAAACTAAGGTCCCAAAAAGCCAATACATGCAGAAGAGACAGGTCCCAGTGCTATTATTGATGGCTTCTCAGTCCGTCCCCATTAGCAGCCACATTTAGAGAGTCCGGATTGATCACATGCTTGTTCAGTCCCGGTCCAAGTCCCTGGATTTGGTGAGCTCCCATTAGATGAGGCAAACTGTCTCAGTGGGTGGACCAACCACTTGCAGTCCTGACTTCCTTGCTCATCTTCTCCCTCCTTCTGCTCTTCAGCTGGATCTTAGGAGCTCAGTTCATTGCTCTGATGTGGATGTGGTTCTCTGTCTCTATCTCCATCCATCGGAAGAAATTTCTATCACAAATATATTCTTGAATATAACACATTCAGTCCAAGGAGGGAGAAATATTGAGGGGTCTGAGAATACGTCTTGGTGGCACAGTACTTACCTAGCATGCATGCATGCATGGCAGCCCATGTATGGCACTGAACTAGTCCATGGTGGGTTTTATGGTCTAAGTTGTTGAGCACGACTGACCAGGTCTCTTCCTCAAGAAGGCACCAGATCTCATCACAGATGGTTGTGAGCCATCATGTGGTTTCTGGAAATTGAATTCAGGATCTTTGGAAGAGCAGACAGTGCTCTTAATAGCTGAGTAATCTCTCCAGCAGGCACAAGGTGTTAAATTAGAAACTTAGCATTGATATACATCTATATGTATATATGTATGTATACTGACATAAATGATACATATATCAGTATGTCAATAAATTTACAATATATGTTGTATTATATAATACAACAATATCATATAAAAACCATATATATATATGTGTGTATGTATATATGTTTTTCAATACCAGGTTTCTCTGTCCTGGAACTAGTTCTTGTAGACCAGGCTGTCCTCAATCTTACAGAGATCTGCCTGCCTCTGACTCCCAAGTGCTGGGATTAAAGGTGTCCACCACCACTGTACAGCTAAAAGAGACTTCTAAAGAACGCAGAAATAATCCCTATAAGAAAGAGCCACTACCTACAGAGATATATGATAGCATTCAAATCTAAGGAGAAAATAACTTAGAAAATCCATCTCTTTGCCCTCGCCTCTCACCCTGAGAGGCATAAAGTGATATAGTTAGATCTTATTGATGATATATGCCCATGGCTCATGTAATGGTCAAAATATTTGTTGAGATGTCACACAGTTGGTGAGAACACGCCAGTTGCACTCCAGGAAAAGCTTACAAAAAAAAACCTATCGCCAGGCCAGGGAGACTTGGTAAAGCTTACTGAATTCTTCACATCACTCGCTAGAAAGTCAACCACAGATCATACCCTAGCACTAGCATAAAGTGTCTGCAGCACTGTAAGCCCTTCCACTAACAAAGCCTAGCCTTGTGTCAATTGAAAACTGTCACAGTTAGCTCTCTATTGCTGTGATAGATCACTCTCGCCAAAAGCAACTTGGAGAGAAGGGAGTTTAATTCAATTCACAGTGCACCCTTGAGGAAAATTAGGGCAGGAACTCAAGACAGGAACCTGGGGCAGGGACCAAAACATAGGCCACAAAGGATCACTGATTGCTATCTATGGCTGGCTCAATGTGCCTTCTTATTCTGCTCAGAACCACCTACCCTGGCTTGTGTGACTCCCAGTGGACTGGACCCTCTCACTCTTCCACATCAATCATTAATCAAAAAGTACCCTACAGACTTGCCTAGAGGCAATGCAGAGGAGTTTACTCCACTGCAGTTCCTTTTCCCAGAGAACTCTACCTTGTGTCAAGTTGACAATAAATAAATAAATAAATAGGATAACAAGAGAAAAATGTTTCAAGGTTCTGATCCTAATATCAGGATACAAGGCGGTAGCACAAATAATAAAAACTCAAAGATGGATATTGGGGTTCAAGCTGAAGGTCAGAAAAACAAAGCAGTCAGTCACTGGCTCTTTCATGTACCTCAGACCAAACCGAAATAGCGAGCCTGCCTCCACGAATTCTCAGAATGAGACTGAGCCTGCACCGTGTTTCTTCCTGTCTTATACTCTTCTCTGGGATTGAGACTAAAGGTGTGCACCACTACTGCCAGGCTTCTACAGCTAACAAGTATGGCTACTGGAGGTAAAGGTGTGTGCCACCACTTCCTTGTCTGTCTGGCTGACCAGTGCGGCTGTTTTACTCTCTGATCTTCAGGCAAGCTTTATTTATTTATTAAGATAGAAATGAAATGTCACTATATAAGGCAAAATCGGGTGGAGTGGCAGCTGAAGAGCCCTGGATTGACATGGAGCTCCATGGTTCTGCTGGCTTAAGGATCATGTGAGCGATTTTCTTTGGGAAGCAGCTGGTATGAAGCATGGCTGGTTGCACAGGTAGGGGGATGACGTCAATGCAGTGACTGAGAGGAGGCCTGAGGACAAGGCAGGGGGTCTGAATGGATGGAATGATGGAATTATTGTCACTTTGGTTAGATGCAAAACTTCGTAAACTATTTAAACGTGACTTCGTGAACGCCATCTCTCTGTGCCTCCTTTTCCTCACCTGTCAAGAAGTGTATAATACAAACAGAAGAACAAGTAACATACAATTGGAACCTCAGCTATTAGCATACACACTGATGGTAACTTGTAACTGGTCTTATGCAAATGCAGGTTTTGCTCACCATCAGTTTCCACTTAGAATGGCTTGCGTAACCAGCAGCCCAACTCTGGGCTGTCAGTGGAAATCTAAGGACTCCTACCACTCTCCAAGGCCAAGACTGGACCCACCTCCCACTCAGAGCCTACTTCCTGGATTTCCATTTCCTCAAGTGGAAAAAGACACAATGTTAAGCAATTTCATCCTTTTTAAAGATCTTCAGTTCTGATCTGATTTGCTGTCCTCTCCCCCGGAAAAATAAATAAATAAAAAATGAGTGAAGGAAAGAGCCAAGCAACAGGGGCTAGGCAAGCGCTTTCCATGTCTTACCTGAGCTTCTGCTCACTGCATCACACCCCAATTAGTATTGTTAACCATATTTAAAAAGAAGCAAACTGAGAAAGGTCCTGGAAAGCAACAGAGGATAGATTCAAAGCCCCGAGGTTCTGTTTGGGTGTTCTAAGCCTTTTGAGCTGAAGTGCTTACCTCCCACACTCCATCCCAGACATCTTAACTGCTCTGACTTCCGCGCTCTGCTTTACAAAGATGAGTGGGTGAGTGATTTTTTTCTTTTTCTTTTGTTCCTTTATTTTTTTTCGTCTGAAACATATTATTTCAAAGTTAAGAAAATGCAATTTAACTTACAGGAACTTAAAAAGATCACTCAACGCTTCACAGGGGACATCAACAGCCCTCAGCCTCTGTGCCCTGGTTAGCTTTCTTCCCTGGTGACAGGAAAGAAAAGCAGTTAGACTCAGTCCAGGGAGCTGAGTTTGTACCCCACCTAAAGTCCTCTTGCTTTTTCTGTAGTGTGGGGCTGCTTGTCCGATGATATTAACGCTTAGACCGGAGGTACAAGATAACTCCTGTCCAGGTTAAACTGCCCATCTATTTTTGTAAAAGTGAATATTTATTTTTTTCATATTTTTATTTTAAAAATTTACTTTTCATTTTACATATCAACCCCAGTTCCCCATCCCTCTCCTTCTCCCACCCCCCACCTCCTCCTTCCCATCCCCCATCCACTCCTCAGCGTGGGAAAGGCCTCCTTGAGGAGTCAATAAGGTCTGGCATAACAACTTGAGGTAGGACGAAGCCCACCCCCATCCCCCCAGTCAAGGCTGAACAAGGTATCCCACCATAAGGAATGGGCTCCAAATAGCCTGGGACAGAACCTGGTGGCATTGCCTATACTGTCCATTTCTACATCAAGGCTCTCACCCTAATTATCAACCCCTCCCCACATCGACCCTCTCCACTTTTCAACTAGGACAGGTGCGTTCTACACCGACTCCACTCAAACCGCTTAAGTTTCTGTCCCAGGGGACTCCTGGCCTTGGTCTGCAGATGCTGTTTCTCATTCTTCCCGCTACCAGGACGACCAGACTCCTTGCTCTAACTTTCCCTTGTCGGAGGGAGACTTCTGAGAACTTTGCACGGAATTTAAGGCTGTTAAAGAGAAGCGAGCCAGCAGTGAAGTTTAGATCTGACTGCCAGATCCTCTGCAGTCCCACGCTAGGACCTCGAACTCCAGCTTTCCGGTGGCGGTGGCGGGATGGAGCCCCAGCAGACTGGCGCCGCCGCAGATGGGCCACCAGGCACCGGGCTCGCCATCGGGTCCCTGCATTTCTGCTTCATCCGTTCTGGAGTGTGAGCAAGTCGCGGTGTCCTGCGGGAAGAGGGAATCTGACGACAGGTCCAGCCTGGTCTCCTGGCCCTCCTCGCCGGCCTGCCCACGCCGAGCCCTGGCTCTCCTCCTTCCCGGCTCCCGCCTTCTCCTGCAGGCTGCGGGGCGGCCCGGGGCCTGCCTCTCTCTCCGCCTTCACTACCGGGTCAAGCCGCGGAGGGAGGGAGACGGCGACGGAGCCCTCGCTGGCGCTCCACCCGGTGCGCGCGCCTCCTCCCCGGGCTCGCATCCCTCCTCCCCGCCCGCTCGCATCCTGCCAATACAGTACAACTAGTACACGCGCACACACACACGCGCCCCCCGCCGCTGCCGCTGCCGCTGCAGCTGCCATGGATATCGGCTAACAACACAGAGGCCGGCGAGCGCGCGCGCGCTCCCACTCGCAGCACGCAGGAGTGGCCCCCGGCATCCCTACCCTGCTCCCCACCCCCACGCCACCCGCTCACCAGCTCGGCCACTGCTCGCGCTGGCTCGGCCGCCCGCCCGCCCGCCGCCACCTCCGCTAACGCCGCCAACGCCACCACGGCTTCCTCCGCTGCGGGGCCACAGCCTTGAGTGTCATTCAAGGGACAGCACAACCTGACCCAGGCTCTCCTACCTCTGTCCCTCTCGTCCTCCCTCCCCCTTCCTCCGCCACGCTCCATCCAAAGAAGAGGGAAAGCGCGGAGCAGAGGGGGAGAAAGGCAAAGTCTGCCACCCTCATCCCTTGGCCCCCTGGCTCCTCCATCCCGATTTTGACTCCCGAACCCTCTTTCCCTAAGGACCCTCAGGAACTGAGGCTACTCACCCTACTGCCATGTCCAAAAGCTTGAAAAAGAAAAGCCACTGGACTAGCAAAGTCCACGAGAGTGTCATTGGCAGGAACCCGGAGGGCCAGCTGGGCTTTGAACTGAAGGGGGGCGCCGAAAACGGACAGTTCCCCTACCTGGGGGAGGTGAAGCCAGGCAAGGTGGCCTATGAAAGCGGCAGCAAGTTGGTATCCGAAGAGCTGCTACTGGAGGTGAACGAGACCCCCGTGGCGGGGCTCACCATCAGGGACGTTCTAGCCGTGATCAAACACTGCAAGGACCCACTCCGGCTCAAGTGCGTCAAGCAAGGTGAGCGCAGTAGCTTGCTTGGTGCTTTGCCAGGCGGTGGGACCCCTGCCTGGGGAGGGCAAAGAGAGGGTGGGCGCGCGTGTTGCAAGGGTGTATGTTGCGCCACCGCGGGGTGGGGTCCGGAGAGCATTGTAACTGTGAAGGGAGCGTTAGTGGGACGGGGGCAGGGGGCTGGTCGGCGGGTTAAGCCAGGTGGCGGTGTGGCAGGTAACTTAGTTTGTGTAGTTGGGTCCTCCCCTTTGGAAGGTGCTTGGCCTTGTCTGACCTCAGAGCTCTAGGACCAAAAAGAAGGTGCATCAGTGGCATCGCCCACAGTGACTATAGAGCTTTCGGGGAAAGAAGGAGGCAGCGGGGGGGGGGGAGATGGAGAAAGGAGGATGGAGCAACTTGAGGTACAGAGGTGTCACTAGAGGGGTTGGGAGAAGCTCTGAGCATGGGGGCGAGTGGAGACGCTTGGAGTGTATCCAGAGCTGGTCTGGAGACTCCCTGGTCACCAGCAGTTCGCTAGGGATCTCTGAGCTACTGACTGGCGAGGAAGGAAAGGCACAAACTGGTTTGGATGCTTTGACCAGTGTTCGGTAACTTTTTCCCTGCTTCACTCCTCAGTCCTCCCCCGCCCATGGTCGTGTCATGTGGGCACAGAAAGTCACGTGCGGACTGACTAACCCTAGAGATCGCCCCTGGCCAGCAGGAGGGAGGAGCAGCTGAGCCTAAGAAGCTGGGAGCTTGGGAGAGCTTCCCAGTGTTGGAGAGGAGGCAGATTGCAGCGTTAGAAAGGTTCCCCAAAGTCGTCTTCATTGACTGGGATTTCCTCATTGACTGGAATTCCTCTGTGGTTGGGCTCTCTGCTAGCTCCAGATCTGGGGGCGTGTTTGTGGCTTGAGGGTGGATGGAGATGTAAGCTGGTTATAGCTCAGGCTCCCTATTTCCTAGTTTGGCTTTGATGAGCCTCTTCCGGGGCTGTGATGTCGATTTAAAGAGATTGGAAACTTGCTGAACTGTCCACTGTCTTTGCTGGAGAGAAAATTGTGGTTCCGAGGGAGGAAAGATTGAGACAAAGGTTTCATTTGATGACTCTTTCAACAAAATGTAGTGTGCCTTCGTTTTCCACACGCGGTAATGCAGTTTCCTGGGCGGCATGGTCAACAGCTGTGTCTTACACATATCAGCATTATCGGTATAATGATCTTTGTCTGTTGTTACTTTGTCCTGCTCCAGCGTTGAAGTTCTGAGTATCACTGTATTCTGAATTGCCACTCAATGCTGTGATCCATTTATGAAGAAACAGTATTAAGCAATTGCTTTTTTAGCATAAATTTAATTGACAAAGCTTGTTTCAAAGTAAACAAGAGAGAAAGAAGGTTCGTAAACTTTTCTAAAGCTAAGTTGCCACGGAAGAAAGCATCTTCACTGGAATTTCTCGGGTATTCACCACGCATCATTTTAGATCGTCTAATGTAAACACAAAGTATTGTGTGGCATGAAAGAAGATAATTAGAGTATCCTGTTATTTTCCAAAATGAGGTAATTCAACTCAAATTCAGAGAGTTATGCTAACACATTTTATGTTAGGGTAGTGCACAACAGCAGTAGATATAAATGAGAAGTTCAAGTTTAGGATCCGAGAAATCGCCTATAATTAACCAAGAACCATGGTTTTGTGGTAACAATATTGGTGTTTATAAATGGAAAGTTATTGCAAAAGTTAACGCTTTTTAAACATTTATTTTTTATCTGTGCATGGTTTATGGATGGGTGGATGGATATGCTACCTGTGGTATATAGAAGTCAGAGAACACCCTTGGGAATCAATTCTCCCCACTTGTCTATGGGTCACAGGATAGAAACAAACATTGGTGGTGAGTGGTCCACTATCCCCTGCCCAAGTCTGCTAAAGAGTGACTGTCCCCCAGTGGTTCCCATGATCACCTCTTCTTAAAGGCTAAACTTTATTCGGATGCCTGTATCTTGAGATAGAATTTGGCCAACTTTAATACAAAGAAAAATAAGTGTGTTTCCCCGGAAAGGCTCTCATATTAGAAATTTAGGAATTGAAATCCAGAGAGATGTTGGAGAAGTGAGGACCTAAAAGTGCAAATTGAGAATCTGAGATAAGAAAGGGAATTCTGAATATTCTGGGATACGTGATAAAACCGTGGTCAATTTGAGAAGTCTTCACCTTTGATCTTGGGAAGCATGGTCTCTAACAGAGCAAAGCTATGAGCAGTGTTTCCAGTTGAGATTTTCTGTAGTTTGGATCTCCCCACGGGAAAAGATTTCTGTGTGACTGTGATTTTAGCTAAAGTTGATCCTGATCATTCAGTTCCTGTGTTGTTTTGTTTGAAAGATGTAGATTTTCGGATTCAGGGAACTTATTTTTATGGAGTGAGATATTTAAATGAAAATCTTTTCACAGTATATGTAAATTCTTGGCCTGTCAACTGTCAGGTGTCCAGTGATAAACATTTGTAATGATTCATCTACTGTATTACTATGGACAGAAATAAATAATTGCTTAATTAATTAATTAATTAATGGTTTTTGGGGAAATCTATAGTACTCTTTGTATTTCTTTAAGTGTAGTGATTCACATATTCTCTTATGAACTTTTTATTTATTATTGATGCTTAGATTTTTTAATTATAAATGTGAATAAATGAAAATTGCAGAACACTAAATATAGAGTCTGTGTTTCTTCAGTGGGTTTCTACTTGCTTGAAAACTGAGTAAAAGCTCTTGGCTCAGTAATTATATTTCTGGAGGGAAACAAAAAGAAGAAAACATGGCATAATCAGAGAACTTAAACATGGCTTGTTTGGAGTTGGGTTGTTTTTTTTTATTTTTCCATTCAAAAATTTACACTTCCTCCCCATCTCCCATTCCCCTCCAGCTCCCCCACTAACCCTCCTCCCTCCCTCTCGATCCTTAAGAGAGGGCAGGGTACCCTGCCCTGTGGGAAGTTCAAGGTCCTCCCCTCTCCATCCAGGCCTAGGAAGGTGTGCATCCAGTAAACTAGGGTCCCAAAAAGCCAATACATGCAGAAGAGACAAGTCCCAGTGCCATTATCGATGGCTTCTCAGTCTGCCCCCATTGGCAGCCACATTCAGAGAGTCCAGTTTGATAACATGCTCATTCAGTCCCGGTCCAGCTGGATTTGGTGAGCTCCCATTAGATCAGGCACACTTTCTCAGTAGGTGGACCAACCCTTCGTGGTCTTGACTTCCTTTCTCATCTTCTCCCTCCTTCTGCTCTTTAACTGGATCTTAGGAGCTCAGTCCATTGCTCTGATGTGGATGTGGTTCTCTGTCTCTATCTCCATCCATCGGACATAATTTCTATGGTGATAATCAAGATATTCATCAATGTGACTATGGGACAATGATAGTTCTGGCACCCTCTCCTCTGCTGCCCAAGGACCTAGCTGGGGACATCCCTGTGGACACCTGGGATCCCCTCTAGACCCAAGTCTCTTGCCAACCCTAAAATGGCTCCCTTAGATATCTTCTTCCCTGTAGGGTTTTTAAAACATTAATGAGGTATAATTTAAAAGATTTCATCAAATATTAGACACTATACAGAATGGTCATAGTAAAAACCAAGGAAGGTTTTGTTAGAATTGAAGATATGTATATCAAAAGCACTAGTAAAATATACATCAGATAAATTGTGATAATTAATCAAATTTTACTTACTTTTGGATAATTTTACATTATAGTTATCATAGTTTTAAATTATACTAATTTCTAAGGAAAGCGAGAAGCTAGTATTTTAAGGTTTCCTGAGGAAGACAGGTGTTCATCATTTCTCTGAACTGCTTAAATGCCTTCGAACTCATTACAGAACGTGTTCAACAAAATTCAACAAATTCTCTTTTTATTTCATCATCTTTTAACCTACATCATAAACTCTATATAAAAATGTCATTTATATTTATTGGTGATATTCTGTTGCATTCTTTTTGTTCATAATAAATGTTCATTACCAAGAGATTTAGTAAGTGATCAATGCTGCCTGTGTTTTCATTATCTCACAGGACCCTGTGAGGAGAACTTCTTGGATGATTCTGGATAGAAACTGAAGCAGCAAATTTTCTTTTCTTTGTCTTTTCCTTTTAGCTTTGCGGCTAAAGCTCACAGCAGCCAGTTATGCGGCTCCCAGGCCCACGTCCTACTTTCCTTACCTATGGTTCCTGATGCCTCTCAGACCACACAGGGACCTGCATAGCCTGGATACATTTTCCCATTCAACACCCCACAGTGGAAAATAAAAGGGAAATACTTTTCTAATTCTTTCCATGTGGAAGATGGACTGTTAAAAGCCTTTGAATTTCAGTTTTAGACAAAATCTACATCACGCTCTCTCCTCTTGTTCCTTTCAGAGACACTTTCAAAGAGACATAGATTCACATTTATTAGGAATCACCCTTCTTCCTTCACTGACATCAGGCTAATATCATGTGTTAAACTTGCATGCTGCCTTTAGTTTTAGAAAGTGAAATTCAAAGCATGTCAGTTTTTTTTTGTCTTTAAAAATTGATTTGATTCTGTAGAATCTGAGTTAAATAGATTTTTTTACCCCCAAAATTAATGAAACCATTTTAATATACTGAGCAGTTTAATATTTATCTAGTGGTGGGGTTCAAACCCAGGGCCTTCTCTATGCTTAGCAAATTATCTGTTACTGAGCTGTACCTACGTCTTTATTGCAACTACTTTGGAAGAATGTTGGATAATAAAGACTTCTGCTTACACCGAGAGATGAGAGATGCCAATGTGGTTCTCACTGTCTGTAGACAGATTTTTACTATTTAAATGGCATGACCTTGAATGCTAAGCGTGAGCATTCACTTCCCTCCTGTGTTTGCTTTGAATGAGAGTAGCCCTGGGGTGAAAGGCCAGCTGAAGAATATAAGCACCACCATTTCTGTTCTTAACGTTTACACTGTGTAATTTTTTTTGGCACATTCATTATGCTGAGTTTCCTTTTCAGTTGCTGGAAACTCAGCACATTTACTTTCATAATGAGAAAAAACAGTTTGCAGAAATGACATCTCCTGTTGCTTGCAATTTAAACCGTGACTTTCAAATGCATGGCAGACCTGGGTGGCATCACTTCTCTTAGGAAGTGGGGACAGGAGTGGTAAAATGTGTGCTCTTCCTTAGAGATCATCTGGCTTTGAATCCTGAGAATGATTCTGATGACAGATATATGAACAAGTTTCTAAATGGATGAAGTAGCAGTTTCTTAAGGACATGAAATAACCACTGGGAGTGTAATCTGCTGGAATTACTCCCTATCGTGTGTAAGATCTTGGATTTTCGCCCCAGCATTGCCAATGATCATTAGCTAAGTTACACATATAAATCATGCCGTGGTTTGCAGGTAGTAAGCATTATGCAAATTTAGCAAATTTTATTCTAAGCATATTGATCATTTTGAGCCACTTTCATTACTTTTAGCCTTCAAGATATCTTTACAGTGATTTTTAAATTGCATGCATGTGTGTGATGCGCACGTGTGCAAGTGAGTTCAAATGCCAGTGTAGGCCAGAGATGTTGGAAGCCCTTGGAGCTGAAGTTTCAGGTGGCTGTGGGCTGCCTGACAAGGCTGATGGGAATCAAACATGGGTCCGCTTCAAGAGCACTGGCTCCGAATTGCTTAGCAGTCATTCTAGGCCTACATATCAAGGTATTTTACTCTTAACTGTGACAAGATATGGAAATGAAAATGAGAGATAACTATTGTCTAATTGATAATAAGTGCAAAATTTAGTTTTAGACATAGTGGGATTTTCAGAACAAATTCTTTTTATAAAACGTCTTTCTTTGATGTTGTCATTAATTCAGTGGAACATGTTTTTGCCTTTTAAAAGTAACCTTCACTGATGTCTTTAGTTATAAAGATTTTTTCTTTTATACTTATTTTAGACTTTGGACAGTGGTTCTCACCTATGTTAATTCTGTGACCTTTTAATACACTTCCTCATGTTGTGCTGATCCCCAACCATAAAATGATTTTTGTTGCTACTTCATAACTATAATTTTCTATTGTTATGAATCATAATGTAAATATCTATTGTTTCTGCTGATCTTAGGTGACCCCTATGAAAGGGTCATTTGACCCCTAAAGAAGGTGTGACCCACTGGCTAGAAATCACCTACTTAGATGGAGCTTATTTCCAGCTACTAAATTATCCCCTTCTTTGCAAATCTTTTCTCCTTTAAAAGCTGGTAAATATATTGAAGTGTTTACTATAATTTTGACAAGCAAAGAAATAATATTGGGATTCATTTAGTTTAAAAACATATTTATGCTATATATTTATGCTTCTTAAACACCATGGTAGCCAGATAGATCATATTGTTGGTGGAACTTTTACTGCATAGCTACAAATCAAGTTTCTCTGCAAGAGGAGCTATAATAAAACAGAATTAATAAGTGGTCATGTTGACGGAGGTTTCTGTTCCACCTGGAATCACAGCCATTAAGTCTCAAAGAAACACACAGAAGCCTAATAAATTATAAACTGGTTGACCCATTAGCTCAATTAGCTCAAGCTGCTTATTAATTAACTCTTACATCCTACATTTCCCCATAATTCTTGTCTGTGTTAGCCACATGACTTGGTACTTTTTTATCAGTAAGGCATTCTCATCTTGCTTCCTCTGCATCTGGGTAACAACTAGAGACTGAACCTTTCTCTTCTAAGAATTCTCCTGTTCTGGTCGCTCTGCCTGTACTTCCTGCCTGGCTACTTGTCAATCAGCATTTTATTAAACCAATACAAGTGACAAGACCATTGTCCCACACCACTTCCCCACCTCCCATTTTTTTTTTCATAAAAAGAACTCTGAATCTAATCTCCTTTGTTTAGTTTTTTTCCTGATCACTATCCATAACAACTTGTAACCAACTCTCTAAACAAAGACAAACATCCATAATCCATTTTTTGGGAATGTGGGCATAGTTTTCTAGGTTACTTCCTGTTGATTGGGGGTTCTGATAATCTTATGGGGACCTAAAGAAGATTTAGGATTATGGTCAAGTCCTGACTGGAATATTCTGTGAGGCTTAGTTATCTCAGACAACATTCTTGAGATTGTTCTGGATGTTGAACTCAGAGGAAATACCAACAGAGGTCCTTTGAAATGTTGGATCACCTGGGCCATCCTCTCCTATTGGGGATTTTTTCAGGGTCTCTGTGTTTTTCTTTGGGACTGAATGGCTGTGGGTACCAGGCAGGACAGAAACCTCCATCAACATGGTCACACTCAACAATCTATAACAAAGGAAATTATCTCAAATCCAGAACAAAATATGAATTGCATTTGTAACAATGCCACTATCTCAATACAGGGAAATGTTTTTAAAGATGGTCATAGTCACGGCATCTCTATGGATAACACTCTGGTCACCTTGCACAACTTGAATCAATCTCACCAGTAGTTCCAGGGTCCAATACTCATTTTTAAAACCTCCCTTAGCTACAGCTTGACTGCTTCATGACAAGAAGCAGGTAACAGGGTCTTACAGTTTTCTTAGTATTATCACTCATGTTTTTGCCTCAACCTTTTCTCTCTTGTCCCCAGTAAGTGCGGACATCTTTCCTTTGATAGGAATGAACTATGTTGCACAGAGAACTTAGAAATAAGCCCATAACTGCTAAGCCCAGTTATCTGAAGATTCACGAAGGGATGCGTATCCGCTGAACGCTCATGTGCAATATTGACGTCATAGAAAATTAGCCAAAGTTGTTTACATATGGGAAATTGTTGACATTTGACTAACTCTTGTTACGGAGTTGTGGGAATAATTCTTTAATGACTTTAAAACTTTAGTTTAGTGTATATTTTTGAGCATTTTTCATAGTCTGGAATAAACAATTAAGGTTTTCTTCTTTGACTACTCATTATGTAACACCAGTGGCATTCAATATAGATCCTTGTCCAAAGCCCATGGGGAAAAATTTTAAAAATGTTACTGGATTTAAGATATTTTAATAATTAAATGGCTTTATCTACCTGGGAAAATGTGTTCTCCATTTTTTGTGTGTGTTTGTTATGTGAACGTCATAGTGGTTTTATGTCATTTAAAGATTTTTTCCTTAAATATCACTATCAGAACTATAGCAGTTATTATATACTATAGTAAAACATAGATCTGTATCCATGAAAACAGTTTAAGTAAGCCTTATGTACAAAGTAAAAAAAAATCTCTGTCTGTATTGATATTCCTAATGATAAAATTTTGGAAAATTTTCTTGATCCTTGTAATGTCTTTTAGTCAAGGATATGTATATTAAATCACACAAGATTTCATGAATAATTATGGATAGTTAGTTTTAAAGCAATGCTGTGAAATATCAAAAGAAAAGGTATTTAATGAAATACATTTAATTGAATACTTTTTCACATAGTATTTTATTACCAGGTATTTTAAAAAACATGTTTTCCGAATTTTCCACTAAACTACCATGGATCAAGGACAGCACAAATTTTTATGCTCCACACAATCACTAAAACAATTACAGAGAATTGCGGGAAGTATTTGCAAAAGGTGTTTTTATGTTAGTACTTACCGCTAATTTTAATATCAGCTGTATTGCTTATCCTAATTTTTTACAATGGCTTGCATAGGGAGTTACTTATTTATCCGGTATACACTCATCCATACAATAGTGACTAGTGATAGAAGCCCACAGAACAACCTAGCAACCTACTAAGCTGATTAAAATCCGATTAGTTGGCATTCAAACATGAAAAAAAAAAAACGTTAGATTTGAAATGTCTAGTGTTGCATCTTGATTCTGACAGTGTTTGCCTTTCCTTGCAGTCCACAATGTCAATAAAGCATCATTACACCAGACAGAAAAAAAAGGCAACTGCCTAGGCTTAAAGCCTTACTGAACCCTTCCAAACAGCTTTGTTCCTTTCTAAAAGCGTACTGAGTACAGATAATTCTAATCCTGTCTTTGTAGCAAATGTGATTCCAAGGGAATACTGTGCTAACTAAACAGAAGGAACAGATCTTCCTTCGGGAGGAGCAAGACTGTTGTCCAAGTTGGTCTTATGCATCTGAAGTGAAAACACCAAAATCCACTTTGTGACCAGTTGTTCTGAAACATTCCTCACACCCCTAGCTGGATCCCCTGTCCCTGTTGCTTGGAAGTCTATGCTTTTTTTCCTTCTCTTCTTTTCAGTGCAGAGGCAACCTAGTAAACCGAAATGTCCTCTGCTTCATGGGACACTTCGATACACATGTGTACGGGAAGGACTCTGTTACTGTTGCTTAAAGATTTGTAAAATAAAGGACTTATGGGTGTGAGCATACAGTATTCGTGACTCAATTTTTTTTTTCATTTTTCTTTTTTGTTTTTATTTTAGAAAGGTTATTGAAAATAGATTCTTTTCTCATACAATACAACCACATTTCCCCCTCCTTCCAGATCCAGGCCCAGCTCTCTTCTCCCCCATAGTCACTCCCCTCCATTTTCTCTTCAAAAAAAGCAGGCCTCCAAGAAACAACACCAAAACAGGACAAAATAAGATACAATAAGATAAGGCAAAGGCCCTCATATTGTGGCTTGACAAGGTCACCCAGTAGATGGAGGAGAGTCCCAAGAACAGGCAAATTTGAAGTGTGAGCAAACTTGTAACTCTGATAGTGGCAGACCATAAACACAAAAGAAATCAAATATTTAAATTTCTAGAATGTATGTTAGGATTTTTAGGATTATAGCAAATCAAATGTACTAGTTTAGATTTTTCTTTATATCACAAAGTAGATAGTGATCTATATAGAAAGCATCGGTTTGCATCTTCACAGCCATTTTAATGAAAGAATAAACAGATGAGGGTATGCCTAGTAACGAACTGGAAAATAGATTTGCCCGGTATGTAATTTTAATTTTTTTAAATACTTCAGAGAAAAATAGGAGATTTGTATCCAATTATGTGAATATGTAACATACTGAAATTTTAAAAATTATGTAAAATAAATAAATAAAATTATGCTAAACTTCTTTACTTTATCTCAAAGGAAAATAACAGCATTCAAAATATTTTAGCAAACAAATTTTAATTATCAGGATGCTAAAAATTTTTGTCCTGAAATAAAGACAATGCTACTTTATCTTACATTAGTAGGAAACCATTACCTTGTGTCAAATTAATTCACTGTTTATGACCTTGTTATCATTTACCTACTGGAGATTAACTATTAAAATGTACACAATTAATGGTATCTTTGACATTCTAAACAACTTCCTCAGTCTCTATAATAGAACAAGAAAGCATCATTTTGCATTTCCTCACAAATGTCCTTTTCTGTACCCACGTTTTTACATTGATCTATTTTTAGCTGATAAACGGAAGCATGAACACTGTGTATACTGAAGTGGTACCACATTGTATCTCAGCACACGTGTGTGTGTGCAACGCTCACATCAGGTTAGATACATCTGCGTATTAAAAATACTGCTTTCCTGTAGTGTGAACTTCATCCGTTCTTGTGGCCGTTTGAAAGGGGCAGCGCATTATAATGTCTTCTCCGCCTTCCACACAGCAGCACCCCACGCGCCTCGCTCCCATAGGGCTCCTCTATAGCAGCTATGAAGCAGTCTTGACATTTACTTGAAGTATCTTCATCCCTTTGTGTCCAGAGCCTCAAGGTACCCTTGATTCTTGTAAAG
Source organism: Ondatra zibethicus (assembly GCA_004026605.1). Classification (NCBI taxonomy): domain Eukaryota; kingdom Metazoa; phylum Chordata; class Mammalia; order Rodentia; family Cricetidae; genus Ondatra; species Ondatra zibethicus. Next base: position 19,601 of record PVIU01012880.1, on the reverse strand, counting down.
ATGAACTCTCTCAGCACTGACCACAGCGGCGGTTTGCTTGAACTGAGTATCTTTTCAGATTTAGTTTAGCCACGAAATTCTTAAAGAGCTGGTTGTTTATAGAATACACTTCCTTCTCCTTCCCATCACACTCGTCCTGGTCGAATGTCGGTCTTATTCGCGAGTGCTCATGCTGATGTGCTGCTTGGCGTTTCCACGGTAGATGGAATCTCAGCTAGTCTAAACCAGACAAGGAGCTTCCATCCATTGCTTTACCACTTATATTTGTTTAGGAAATGGCTGGTAACCCAGCTCTAAGGAATCAAAGTAGGATGAGTTCCTTTACAGGACTTTCTGGGGGGAATTTCTTAGTTCTTAAAATAAGATAATACAAAAAATACTATTCCCTCCTCTGATTGAAAGTTCTCGCCCATGGAAACTGGGCCAGGAGCAGGTGTCGCTGTCCTGTGATCATGAAGAGCTCTGGACAGAAAAGGGGAAGATGACAGAAGAGAACAAAGAAACTACACTGGCTCTCGGATGGACTTCAGGAACCAGGGACCTATAAGTCAACCTCCCTCGGAGCCTGTTCTGATATTACAAATCACAAGACGTTTATGACATCTAATTTGAGTTTTCTGCTACTCGTAGCCGAAATCATGCTAGTTTATATTAATATAAAATATATTTAATTCCAATCTTAATTTTTAGCGGTAAGTAGTGTTGATGATCTTTCAATACCAGGACTTTGGAGAATACATCAAAATGCATTTTGTCACTACATCAGCTCAGCCTAATTCTGGGTATTTCTCCATTACCTCACTCAATTCTGTTTCTGGTTTAAACCTGAAAAACTTCATCATCTTGAAATAAAAACTAGGAATACAAATTTGTTTTAACCTTATCCGAGATGGAGCATATTCAAGAAAGCAAATCAGCTATAAAAATATACCAACAATCCATGCCAAATCCAACTTGAGATATTTTCGACTTATATACTGTTTACAAGTGTATGGGCCATTGATCCGGGAACGTATGTAATTATCAATTGAGTAAGTAGTATCATGAGAAAGTTAACAAATGCTTTCTGAAAAACATACAGAACTGTTGAGATTCAAGCATTCATGTGTAGTGACAAGCGTTTCCAATTAGTAAACTCTAGAATTTATTGTAGAAAGCAATGAGAAAGGAGCTTTCAGAATGAGAAGTACGCCATGCCACCGTAACAAGCTGCATATTTATTCGTTAGCTATTGCTATTAAGAAAAATGTTTATGATTTATGTATCCTATATGTTAGACGCTGTTCAAGGCACTTTGAGTATGTTTTTCATTCATGCAAATAATTCTATAAGGTAGACATTGTCATTCCAAGTAAGTTCAAAGAGAGCACCCAACAGCAGTACTCTAAAACAAATCTAAGGGAGCTTACATACTGTGTTGGAAATGCTTTATGGACAGATTTAGTGGGGTCAGTTTGTTCGGTAATTTTTCAGGGAGTGAAGGTGTCAGCAACATTTTGTGGGACACATTTAGGAAGTGAAGAGACCTAGTTGAGGGTGATTTGAGATAAAGGTACAACAACTTTTAAGAGGTCCATGGGTGTCAAGAGGAAAGTGTTTTAGGCCTTCAACCATAGTAATGATGGTAGGATAGACAGAGAAAATGCATTGCTTTCTTGTACTTTCTCATTTCCAGTTGCTGGTACTATTTGTTAAGACATTGGCTGGAATCAAACAGTTGAGAGAAGTTGAAGGCAGGGATGACATTTGGAGTATATTTAATTAGAGGTGCCTGTAAACCATCTCAGTCCTTAAGTCAGAAAGTGTTCAGAGCCCACCATCTTGAAGCGTATGGAATATATCATTGCTCAATAAAAGCATTAAAGAAAAACAATGAAGAGATCCTATGATATCTGAGTTGAGGACAAGCCCTGAACTTCCACCGAGTAAACCAATTCCGTAATTTGACCAGTGTTACTGTTTTGTGCTCGCTGCTGACAGATGCTGCCTCCAAGAAATATGTTGGGTAGTTAAAATCAAATGGACAGAGCCCTAAGGCATAGATGCAGGTATGTGTTAGAGCACTGAGGGACGGTACCTTATTGAAGTGTGTGTATTAGCACCTTAAGGGTGTTAGAGCCTTGAGGTGTGTGTGAACCTTAAGTGATGGGTGCATTGTTGGGGTGTGTGTGAGCCCTAAGGGATGAGTGCTTTGTTGGGGTGGATGTGAGCTCTAAGGGGTGGGTGTTTTGTTGGGGTGTGTGTTTGTGCTCTATGGTGCAAGACATTTGAGCTTTAATTTTTTTTGTCCCAGAAATGCATGCTATCCCATCTACATAATATTTACTAGCAAATTAAAATCATTTGACTGATTTATTTAATATAATAATTACTTTTACTCTTTGGTTTCTGTATCATGATAAAGCTGGGACTGTCATCACAGCAACCTTAAGGATTAGCTCTTATTTTTCAAAAATACAGAGAGAAGCCAATGCAGTTTACCTAAAATGTTCCATTTAGTGTGATGATACAGAAATAAATATACTGCTTTTGGAGCACCTAAGAGAAAAAGAAAGGATCACAGAGGCATAATATAAGTACAAATCATAGAAACAGTAGACTTAATTGTCTTTTTTAAATTCACTAACATTATTTCCTTGGGGTTAACTTTTTCTAAGCCTATACTTCCTCCTACCCTTTTGAGTTGTGTTAGTAAACATTTTATTATGTAACAAGATTAATTAGATAAACGAGTTATTTTGGATTAGAGTTTCAGACAGTTCAGCCTGTTATTGACTGGGTCTATTGCCTTGGCTCTGGGATGTGGCTAAAACCTTGTGGTTGGATAAAGCCATTCACCACATTACAGCAGGGAAACAAAGGGCAGGTGAGTGTTAGCATTTGTATATCAGACCCTTCAAAGGTATGCTCCTAGTGACTTTCCCCAACTCAGCTACACTGTCTACTAGCCAATTCAACCATGCACTTACAGTGGATTAGGAAGTTAGGACCCACATAATCTAAGCATCTCAATGGCTTCAGTAGACACATTAGCTGAGAGCCTAGCACCATGTATGGCCATTTCTGCAGAATGCTTTAGAACCAGACCAAAAGAAAAGTGGCTATTAGAAACAAAATATGTAATGTAGGTTGAAATGCTTTGTGAAACCTTTTAGTGCAGTACAAGTGGGAAAGTGATACTGGGAGATGGAAGATGGAGGCCTGAGGACGCTCATAACAGAAGAGACTTGGGATTGTCTCTTACTCTTTAGTAAGAGTTTAGGAAAGGCAGAATGGAAAGCAGAAAGAAAATGTGGCCAAAGGTGTAGTAAGGAGCCGCTTGTTCATCCCGGCCACCTAGAGCCGATATAATCACACAGGAACTGTATTAATTAAGTCACTGCTTGGCCAATTACTTAAGTGTATTGCTAGCTAGCTCTTACATCTAGAATTAACCCATCTCCATTATTTTATATTTTACCATGAGGCTCATGGCTTACTGGCAAGGTTTCAGCATCTGTCTCCGGCAGGGCTACATGGCTTCTCTCTGACTCGGCCCGTCTTTCTCCCAGCATTCACTTTAGTTTTCCCCACCTAGCTCTTTCTGCCCTGCTCTGCTATGGGCTCAAAGCAGTCCTTTATTAACCAGTGTTTTTCACAGCATACAGAGGGGACTTCCACATCACAAAGGAAGGTGTCTTAGTTCCTTTACTGTTGCTGTGAATGATCACAATGACCAAAACAGCTTACAACTAAAGAGCGTAGTTGGGGTTTGCTACAGTTTCAGAGGGTGAGACAATGCCCATCAAAGTGGAAGTAACGACAGCTGGCAGAGGCATGGCACTGGAGAATTAGCAAAGAGCTTACACGAATTACACACATGAGGAACAGAGATTTAGAGAACTATTAGAGTACTGTGAAACCTCAAAGCCCACTCCTAGTGAGACACTTCCTCCAACAAGACCATATCTCTAATCCTTCCACACAGTCCTGCAAATTGTGGACCAAACAGTCAAATATATGAGGGCCATTCTTATTTAATACAACAGGACAGGATGGAAATGGCTCTCTATTCAAAAGACTAGATGGATGCCAGCGAGGGGAGGCAGACGATGCTTGAGTACGTCTAGAGACAACTGAAGATTATCCAAAGGGTTGGAGATGTATTGTTGGGAATATTATTTTTAGGTGTGTTACTTTTGTTTATGCTGCATTTGTTTAACTCTGTGAAGCTGTGTTACTGCATCTGTCTAAAACACCTGATGCTTCTAATAAAGCGATGAAGAGCCAATAGTGAGGCAGGAGCAAGAAAGGCAGGGCTAGCAGGTAGAAAATATAAATAGATGGGGAACCAAGAATGAACTGAAAGAGCCAGAAAACAAGGAGAGGAGAACACCATGGGCCAGCCACCCAGCTACACAGCAAGCCACAGAGAAAGAAGTAAAGAAATGTACATAGAGGTAAAGATAAAAGCCCGGAGGCAAAAGGTAATTGGAATAATTTAAGTTAAGAGAAGCTGGCAAGAAGCAAGTCAAGTTAAGGTCAGGCATTTGTAATAGTAAGCCTCCACATGTGTGATTTACTTGGGAGCTGGATGGTGGGCCCCCCCCCCAAAGAGCCAAAGGAGTAAAATATCCCACAATAATATGTCATGAAGACTTCAACAAAACCCATAGCCTTAGATATTTATTCTGTAAAAAGGTAAACACTGTTGTTTGTTGAAAGTCATATTTACTTTCATTTTTTCCAGGAATGAGGGCACTTACAGAAGGTGGGAAAGAATTTTAATGGCACATGTATTGACAAGAGGGCAAGTGGAGAAAGGCTGAGTAACTAGTCAGTTCTAGAAAGGAAGTAAGATATGAGATGTATTTCGGAGACAGAGTGAATAAGAATTTATATTATTCTAAATATATATGACAGATAATAGACCAAGCATAGCATCTCCTATAATCTTAGTACTGAGAGGATATGAGACAGGAGAATTTTGGGTGCTCACTAATCAAGCAATCTAACCAATAAAAAAGCTCCAGGATCAGTAGACAACTGTCTCAAAAAGCAAACAAAACAAAACAAAAAAGTACTGCTACCCCCCCCAAAAAAAAAGATTCGGGGAGATGTAGAAAAACAATGGATATCAACCTCTGTATATGTGCATAGGATTATGTGTATCCACATATAAACAAATATAATGATAAAAATAAAAAATGCATAAATGACAGTATTAAGGAGGGATAAGAGAAAGCGCTGAGTCAGACACAGGCTTATGACTAGGGAATGTCTGTAGAGTGGACAAAGATAACTAACTACAATAATTAAAATTTGATTAATATGAAAAATGTTTTAGGGTGTTATAGAAACAGAAAATTGTCAAACCTGAGAAGTGTAAAGAAAAGTAGTGTCCTGGGGCTTGGGGAATGAGTGAGAGTCAAGAGTATATTCTGCTCTTGAAGAGAACCCTAGTCTGGTGACAGAGATTTCTGTCCCACCCAGTTCTACATCCATTCAGTCCCAAAGAAACACACAGTGGCCTAAATTAATTATAAACTGGTTGGCCTATTAGCTCAGGATTCTTATTAACTAACTCTTACATCTTACATTACCCCATAATTCTTGCCTGTGTTAGCCACGTGGCTTGGTACCTTCATCAGTGAGGCATTCTCATCTTGCTTCCTCTGCATCTGGGTGACAACTGCAGACTGAGACTTTCCTCTGCCTGGTTACTTGTCAATCAGCGTTTTATTAAACCAATACAAGTGACAAATCTTTACAGTGTACAAGACCATTGTCCCAGAGTACTTATGCCATCTTTATTTTCTTTTCAAAACAAGAACTCTGAATCTAATCTCCTTTGTTTAGCTTTTCTTTTTCCTGACTACTACCCATAACAACTTGTAACCAAAACTCTAAACAAAGACAAACATCTATAATCTGTTTTTTGGGAATATGGGCATAGTTATCCAGGCTACTTTCTGCTGATTGGGGGCACTGATAATCTTATGAAAACCTAAAGAAGATTTAGGATTATGGTCAAGTCCTGACTGGACTATTATGTAAGGCTTGATCATCTCAACAAGCAGTCTTGAGGCTGTTCTGGAAGTAGATTTCAGAGGAAACTCCAGCAGAGGTCCTCTGAAATATTGGATCATCTGGGCCATCCACTCCTCTTAGATATTTTTCAGGGGGGCTTCCTTGATTTTTCTTAACCCAGAATGAATCCACAGCCTCTCATTTTCAGTGGAAACAAAAGCAAAACCTCTTCTCAAAAGTAACGTATATTTTGACTTAAATTTTGAAGTCAAGGCATTTTCAAAATATATGTTATATTAATCCAGCAGCATTAATAATCAAATGTCTTTTAGCAGTTTTGCTCCTTCCTCAGCTGTCAAACAATTAAAAGGCAACACAATAATATACAGTATCCAGATTCTCTGTGTATTTTCTATCTTTACATGGCTTTATTTTAAACTCAATTTATTTTAATTTTTTTTAACTTTTGGCTTTTTTTTGAGACAGGATTTCTTTGTGTATGTTTGGCTGTCCTGGAACTCACTCTGTATAGTAGATCATGTTGTCCTTGAACTCACAGAGATCTGCCTGCCTATGCCTCACAAGTGCTGGCATTAAAGGTGTGTGTCACCATACCCAACTATTCTCTTTTGGTTTGGTTTTTTTTTTTTTTAGGATTTTATCCTTTTTCTTTTCTCTCTCAAGCCTACATATATTTTTTTTGTCTGAATCTAACTTAACTGTATATGTCTCTTTTTCTGTTCTCATGATTTTTTTAAAATTTACTAAGCGATATGGCTAGAATTAAAGCTGTGGCTTTGACAAATGGATCCACCCCATTTTTTAGCTTTCTGAGAATCTAGCTTCATGGCAGAGGTACTGGCGGGAGCCACGTTTATTGTCACAACTCTATGGAGTTTCCCTGCCACCACCATGAAACATGCTGCCAGCTATTTATGAATGCCATTTGAGTGTTTGGTAGCAAGGCCTCTTAAAAGAGCTGCAAGGTTTTAGCAGCTAAAGATGAGTCAGGAGGCCTATATTAAATGCCTGTAGCAAACAGAGCCCACCAGAGAAAATACTGCTACCAAGAAACTATGTTTAATTTTGTTCTTTTGTGTCTAGATTTACTTCCCAATCTCTCTCAGGTTTTTTTTATTTTATTGACTTTTTTTGAGCTCTACATTTTTCTCTGCTCCTCTCCCTGCCTCTCCCTGCCCTTTCAACCCTCCCCATGCTCCCAATTTACTCAGTCGATCTTGTTGTCCTCTCTCAGGTTTTATGTGGATGTAGTTGCCTCAATTTGGGTGCCATTTGTTGACAGATGTTTCTGTCCTGCCTGGTCCTGCAGTTGTTCAGTCCCAAAGAAACACACAGAAGCCCACATTAATTATAAACTGGTTGGCCTATTAGCTCAGGATTCTTATTAACTAACTTTTACATCACCCCATAATTCTTGCCTGTGTTAGCCACATGGCTTGGTAACTTTATCAGTGAGACGCTCTCATCTTGCTTCCTCTGTGTCTGGGTGACGACTGCAGACTGAGCCTTTCCTCTTCCCAGAATTATATTCTTATTGCTCTACCTACACATCCTGCCTGGATACTGGTCAATCAGTGTTTTATTAAACCAATATAAGTGACAAATCTTTACAGGGTACAAGACTGTTGTCCAGAGTACCTAGACTATTCCCAGCTTCCAGCCCCAAGGGAATGTAATGCTTCTGGCTTTTGCATGTGCCTACACTTAAGTGCAAACACCTAAACGTGGACATGCACATAGTTAAGCAAATAATCAAAGTAAGTAAATAAAAATTTAAAGAATATATACCAATTTCAGAGTATTATGTAAATATCTAATAAGATACTATTCATGAGATTGGTAAAATACTTATTTTTCCCTTAAATAACTTAGATTGGGTACTAGAATTGGGAACTGTTAATTAAATTAAATGAAAAGCTTTCTAACTGGTATTTTAAGAAGATTTTCTTATTTTACTTTTCTCCATGTGATAATACTTACAGAACAGAGTGTAGAGAAAGTGGTGTCTGGTAGCATACTGTGTGCGAGGATTTGGCAGATGGCAAGTCTGATGTTCAAACATTGTTGGCCATAAGTCTACAGCTCACAAATGTATTGGATGTGCAGATACAAGAGTAGAGATTTGTTTTGTACAAAAATACCAACAGGAGCTATGGTCCCTTTAGGAGAAAAATGTGGCTAAGTTGTTATTAATGGACATTTGAGGAAAGTTTAGGAGAACTAAAATAACAGGCTTATATTAGATTGGTATATCTGTTAGTATACACCAGTCCAAAGTCTAAAAGGACAGAATGTCAATAAAAGCTAGTGCCCAGTCCTAGTAAAAAATGTCTCAATCCAATATCAACCAGGGAATTATAATTCTTCTGTACTTGATTTCCTTAGTATTTTTAATGGAGGTCAAGGTGATATATCTATGATGATAGCAATAATAGTAAGAATAATAATAGTAATAAAAACAACAATAGTAATCCAATATTCTAAAGTTACACTCTTAATGTGCATAATAGGCCATATGTATCATATATAGAGATATTAATATATCACTATATGTAGCTTTGAAATATTTATGTTTTACTAGAAAATCAATAAAATCAAATAGCAAGAATTCTACACTTATTTATGCTGTATTTTTGTTTTTAATCAAAAGGTTACAGGAGTTAGACAATTCTCCATCTTCATTCTATGAGGTTCTATTTTAAGATGTTTCTCTTTGACCATGACTGTGATGTTCTAGGCTATTTTTAGAGAAAACTCTAAAATGCAAATGTTCTCTAAGTTGCGCAAAAGTTCCTTGTTGAGATGCTTATAATGAATCACTCTTCTCTAACATGTAACATGATTCAAAGTAATTTGTAGAAATTGCCAAAATGTTCATCATTCTGAAAGTTCAACTATGTCTCAACAGACTCAATAGAATGTCATGTATTTCAGTGATGGAAATAGTCAATTAAAGTCTTTTGTAGGTAGTTTCTGTAGCTCCAGACCCTAGAAATATTACATGGAATACTTTGAACTGTATCAGTTTTAGAAATGTGGTTCAATTAGTGTGTCTACAATAGCATAGAAGAATGTCATCTCGATTCTTGTGAGGCTTAATATACCACAAAGTACCTATTTATTTTAATTTGGTAGAACAATGTATTTAGCAATGAAGGCGTTAAACATGGTATGTCTGATGGAATAGGGAAAGATCGAGGGCAGGCAGCATCTGATTCATAGCTGTTTTACTAATGCCCACAGTGATTTCGGAAAATATGTAGAATGACTTAAAATCATTTGTTGAGTGAATGAAAGACATGTCTCCTTTCTCTGTGATACTAATTTTATTTGAGTCACAGAGTATTTTTCATGAGGTCTCCAACAAAACAGAAACAATTAAAGGGGTAATTGGAGTCATTAAGGAATTGGATGAAATATTTAAGGAGTCAGACTGGTTCTAAATTGTTCAGAGGGAGTAAGTGATACAGAACATAGTAGAGTTGTGGTATAACCCAGTCCAAAGACTAACAGACTAGGAAATCAATAAACCAGGAATCCCAATCCAAAGTCAGTCAGGGAATCACAATTCTCCTTTACTAAGAAGGGTGATCAAAGTTATTCTATTAAAGACTTAACGTGGTTGGATGAGGCCAACTCTCATCAGAATGGATTGCCGCCTGCGTCAGTAGATACACAGATTGAATGCAATGCCATCTAAACTCACTTCAAAAGATACACCTATAATAGGCTTGAATACATATCTTGGTACCCTTTGGTCCAGTCAGGTTGAGACACAAGTTATCCAACATATATAGTAAGACCTGTACAATTAACAGATACTGTAAATATAGATATTTTAGCCTAAGTATATATTAGAAGTACTTTGAAAAATCAGTTGAAATTATTTCTTTTGTATATATTACTACTCACTGTATTATAGTCTGGTGGATTTTCGGCAGCGTGAATACTGCTTAGATTATCCATCATGAAACTTATTTTCCACAAAATATTTGTTTTCCCCAAAATAAGGCATAAGTGATGCCCAGTTTGTTCTGAAGAGAAATTAATTTTCATTCATAATTAATGTAAATGAACATTTCCCTGTTTATTGAGTGTTCTATTCATTATTGCATTTATGTTTTTATGAATAAGAGTCTGATTGTGCCTAATTTAGATGTTGTATGTTAGATAGCTTAACAGTGTGCTACCTATGCCTGCTGCAACTCACATCATACGCGTCTCTTACAAGACAGGTCACTGAGACAATTATTGGTCAACATCTATGCAATTTCTCTGCTAAGGGCAGAGGCAGAGCTCAGAATTTGTTCCTGCACCAGATAGGAAGTGCTGTTTGTGATGATGATAATTTCGGGCTTTGTAGAGAACAACTTCCTTTGAAAATGTAGAGGTGGCATATTAACTAGTTCATCGTAAATGAATGATAATCATTTTCTGTTCTTTTCCAAGTACCAATCCTTTTGTGCTGTGATAAGAGTTATATACTATAACCTTCTACGGCCTGGTACTTGTTATTATAGCTCAGATTTCCTCAAGCTCATGGCCCTTCTCCAGTGTCAGTCTCCAAGGAGCAGGGATTCCAAGGCTGCCTCACCTTTTCCCTCTTTCATTTTTTAATTAAAAAGTGTCATTCAGCTAGTAAATTGATAGTATATATTATAAAATGAATATTGCCTTTTTTAGTTTTTTATTACACTGATGCTTTCGTGTATTGAGTGGAATAACAAGTCAATTAATATTCTTTTATAAAAACATGTTCTCTCTCTCTCTCTCTATATATATATATATCTATACATTCATCCATCCATTCATCTGCATCCATCCAGCAACCCACCCATCCACCCGCCCACCCATCATCCATTCATCCATCCATCCATCTACATCTATCTCTCTATCTATCTCTATCTATCTATCTATCTATCTATCTATCTATCTATCTATCTATCTATCTATCTATCTATCTATCTATCTATATGTGTTTGTGTGTGTTTTCCTTTTGTTCATATGGACACAATGTCATTGATTTGTCTACAGAAGCCAGAAGAGGGTGGCAGACTTCCTGGAACTGGAGTTTGAGGTACTTGTGAGACATCTGATGTCAATGCTGGGAGTTTACCCTGGGTCCTGTGTAAAAATAGCAGGCTCTCTTAACTGCTGAGCCATCTTCTCAGTCCTTGTATTCTTTTTAATTATTTGTGTAATTAATTATGTGACATTCTCTGAAGTTATAACACTATACTTGGAATATCTGATTTATACTTGCGTTCTAAATATTGTGACTTTACTTAGGGGAAATAATAAAATAATAAGAGTAACAGCTAGTTTGGGTTGATTATAGTTGTACAAACGATGAAACAAACAACATTTTCTCTCACCTCCTGCCTCAAATCTATTCTCTCAGCTGCTACTGACCATTTATGACCATCTACAGCCCACTTTGTAATAACTTGCCACCTTCCTCAATTATTGGCATGGTCTCGTTGTCACTGAGAAATAAGAATGTAGTCTGATCCAAAAGCCAATGTGAATGTTGCATTGATCTGACAGGCTCTCCCATCTTCTGATCTCATTTTTCATCATGAACTCTAAGACCTGTAGCCACAGCAGTAAGTCTAGCCTGCTTCTTTGTTTGTTTCCTCCATCTCTCTCTAATCCTACACAATCCATCTCTTTCAAGGACAGGACGAAGAAGAAATACGAACAATGATGGAGGTGCGAAGCTTGCTTCTCCAGTTTTCTCCCAGTTGTACGCATGTCCTCGGTCGAGTCAGGCATCCATATATAGTCTATGATACTGGTTTTATTTATGTGCTCTTCAAAGAAATTCCACCATCCTCATGAACTTCCATATGCCACACTTGTATACCAGAGCATTTCCTGACAAGAGCAAGAGACTCTCAGTTTGATTACTTACATTCCATTATCAGCGCATGTCCACTGCACACCACCATGCTCTTTCCTTTGTAGTTTTTGCGGCCTGGCAGTACCATTCATAGGCTTACTCTAGTTTGCCATGGGGAATCTCATGAATCCTTGACCATTCCTGTGATAGAAATGCCCCCCCCCCACATCCATTTAACTTAATTATCAGGTCCTGTGTCACCCAGATTCCCATACTCAGAATTATTCCAGCAAGAGGTAGGTATAAAGCGCTGTCTCTGTGAATACCTGCCAATAACTTTGGGAAAGCGTTTCAGATTCTTCTGCTTAATTAGTAGATATCAGAATGAAAAAACTATAACTGTTTTGGTATGGGAAGTCTTTCTGTCTGTGTTTTGCGTTTATTGGTCAATGAATGAAGCTGCTTTTGGCCAGTGGCTTAACAGAGTAAAGCCAGGATGAAGGAGATGTATAGAGAGAATAGGTAGAGCCAGAGAGACACCATGTAGCTGCCAGAGGAGAAAGATGTGAGCTGCCAGCCAGAACCTTGCTGGTAGGCCATGAGCCTCCTGTTAAAATGTAGAAAAATAGAAATGGGTTAATTGAAGATGTAAGAGCTAGCTAGAAATATGCTTAAGCTATTGACCAAACTCTATTGGAATTAATATAATTTCAGTGTGATTATTTTGTGTCTGGGCGGATGGGAAATGAATGAGCAGCCTCCCTCAACACTGTTCTAAGAATTTAAGAGACGGGGGCAGGCCATGGTGAATGCCTACTCCATTTTTAACTCTACATCCCTTTCTTCTCCTCCTAAGGTGGTACTTTCCTATCTATTAAGAGTCTTTTTGAGCACTCCTTTCCAATAATCTCTTTTCAAATATTTAGTCTTCTTCCCCTGTATGCTGTCGAGAGTGATGAGCTGAGCTGATTTTGCCAGTAATTTTCCATTGCCATCAGTTTTGACTCCTTAGCTACATTCCAGGAAACAAGAAAAGTCCCACTTCCTTCTAATTATACTTATTTAAGGCTTGCGTTAATTCTGCGAGGAGAGCAGTCTAATCATTTCAGTTAAACATCAGGAAACTGAAGGAAAAAGAATCTCATAACTCTCCCAAGGCCGTGCAGCTTGCCCAAGGTTACTTACTATGAAGTAGCTGTCTGACTTCAAGCTCTTGCCTACTTTGCTAAATTATTGCTCTAGTGGAATTGGGAAGAGACTGGAGGGTTAAGGAAACAATCCCCTAGACAGGTGCCCTACACTGCTAAGTAAACAAAGTATCCAAATCTGTCACTGTTCTGGGTCCTTTTCACTGTTCAGAGCTTCAGATTTTCTGATAGAAACCCATGCTCTTCTCCCCTTCTTCCTGTCTTAAAACAATTCAAACACTTCAAGATTAATTGGTAATTTCATACTGAAACCATAAGCATTTTAGAAGGTTATGTTATTCCCTATTTGACTCTCCCAATATTGCATGTTATTGTAGTATGGAAACTATAAAAATGATACAGTGGTACTTTATTAAGTAGTAAGGGAAATGTTAATTGCAAGTAGCAAATAATTGAACGATCCTCTAACCATGCTTTTATGCTTTCTGAATTTTATAGATATTCTATTTGTACTTAAAATCTTATTACATCATTCATATGAATATTTCTCATAAATCCAACACTTATTTTCCCACTTCTCATTAGAAATGGTTAGTTTTGCTACTATGTTAGATATAAATCTACATATGTAGTATGTACACACATTATAAATATTGCATTATTAAATATATCTGCTTGTAAATTGTAAATATAAGGACTTGGCAGCAAGTACTGCCTCATCTCAGGTGCTTCATTCTAGCAGGCTCGCACAGAGTGTATATTTCGTCTTACTGGAGCTGCATATTTATTTCATCTTGTCTAGCAGCATCAGCTATTTCCTTTGGCTGGTTCCAATTATTATGATTATTTCCAGCCTAAACAAAATCTGGCAAAGCAAATATGGAAGAGAAAAGCAAAGAACAGGCTTATCAGTCTTTCTTTAACTGGAGAACCATTCGTTAATATTTGGAGTAAGAAATGCACTATTGAATTTGGTTTTATTGGCATCACAGACGAAACCTCAAATGTATGCATGGGACAGCTTAATGCTATTAGATATAAGTTGGATGTAGCATATCTTATCATTGGCCCTAATAGATTAGAGCCCATTGTTCTGGATTTGCAGATGCTAAAGAAAATATGCATTTGTGTTTTATGAGTTCTCTTAGTTGATTGTTCACATATTGTGTGAAAAATGAGGGTTAAATGTATGTGTTGCTAGAGACAGAAACAATAATTATAGCTCAATACTGGATACAATTTGGATAATTGGGAATATTCTCATTTTTAGTATCCAACATAGGTGGGACTCTTAGATAAATTCTGTACACGAAGATTGTGAGAATAGCAAGGGAGTAAGGCTAAGAGAACTTACCTAAGTTCATTCTGTACATGTTTTGCTTTTAAGTATCTTTATGACAAAAGACAGTTTTCCTCTTTTCCCAGGTGAACAAAGGTTCTTATAAGAACTTCTAAGGACTTAGGTCATTGGAAGAAATTGGCTCTGAGTCTTTCATATAGATTAGAAGAGTCAGTAGAAGCAAACAAGAGACATTATCTTAGATGTTCAGTGAAGTTACCTCTGCCATTCTTTGCCCATGTAGTGTCATTGCCAAAGCTAACTAAATATTCTAAAAAACCTCATTCTATGACTGTAGAGTAGGTAAAGGACTTATTGCAAAAGATGATGTTGAAACACATGCTTAAACTGTGAAAACTATCTTACAAATTAAATTCTAATGTCTCCTATTAGGTAAATAAGAATTCATATCAAATATATATTTTTCATTGTAAATCCATTTTGATTAAAAACAAGGTATGTTTTTATAAATTTATTAATAGTGTTCATTGAAAGAAAGTGTTTTATTCCATTTTACATTACAACCTCTGTTCTCCCATCCCCCCTCCTCCTGCCTTCCATACCTCTGCCCAGCCCACTCTCTCCATCCACTCCTCCAAAAGGGTAAGGCCTCCCATGGGGAGTCAAAAAAGCCTGGCACATGAAGTTGACGCAGGACCAAGTCCCTTCCCCCACTGCATCATGGCTGCACAGAGCCTCCCACCATCAGGGAATGGGCTACAAAAAGTTCATGCACCAGGGATCGATCCTGGTCCAATGCTAGGGGCCCCTCAGACAGAACGAGCTACACAACTGTATCTCACATGTAAAGGGCCTAGTTTGGTCCTGTGCAGGCTCCACAGCTCTTGGTCTAGAGTTTGTGAGTTCCCAAGGGCTTGGTTCAGCTGTCTCTGTAGATTTCCCCATCATGATCTTGACCCCACCTTGCTCATATAATCCCTCTTTCCTCTGTTCAACTGGATTCCCAGAGATCTGCCTAGTGCATGGTTGTGGTTATCTGCATCTGGTCCCATCAGGTACTAGATGAAGGGTCCATGATGACAGCTGGGGTAATCACCAACCTGATTACAGAGGAAGGCCAGTTCAGGCACCATCTCCACTATTGCTAGGAGTCTTTGTTATGATTTATTATGGTGTACCCTGGCAGGTTTCATTGCGGATGGGAGACCATGGCAGTTGGGAGACAGACATGCAGAGAGATCTTGGGTATAGTGTATATTTGGAAGGGTATAAGGATAAGGGGGTGATGGAAGGATGAGAGAAAGAACAGGGAGGACAGAGAAGGAGAAAAAGAGGAAAGAGGGGAGGAGGAGAAGGCAGAGGCTTCCTCTTCAGAAGAAGAACAAATAGGGAAAGAGGAAGAGAAGAAAGGAGGCAAAAAATCATCTTACCTTCTTGGGAAGGGGAGATTGGGAGTGGTCAGAGCTTGTCTCTTAAAGAGACAGGGTACACAGGATTAGGGCAAGCCAGCATAAATTTAATTAGAACAGTCTTACTGGGGATAATCCTTGTAGATTCCTGAGAATTACCCTAGTACCAGGTTTCTCCCTAACCCCCATAATGGCTGCTACTATCAAGATATCTCTTTCATTGCTCTCTTATTCCATTCCTCCCCCAACTTGTCCATGTCATTCCTTCGTGTTTTCATGCCCCATCCCCTCCTCTCTACCACCTCCTCACCCCTAGTTCACCCAGTCCATCTAATCTGATTCCCCTTCCCAGAGCTATCTATGCATTTCTCTTAGGGACTTCTGAAGGAAGTATTTTTATTGGCTAATATTATTCTTTTGAAGAGCACTTAGGTGTCTGTCAATTCTATTTTACATCATGTCTCTTATCAAATTAGCATATTTTAACAAAATAGAGCATTATAGATTGATCAAAAACAAAATAATTAGTTAATTTGAAAATATTCAGTTCATTTTCCAATTCTTATATAATTAGGAATGCTTTGACTCTGTATTCACTGTAATTACATTATCATTATGAAAGTCAGTACCAATATATGTGAAAACTGAAGGATTCTTAGAAAACTTCTGGCAGTTTTTCCGACTTTTCTTCTACATTTCTAACTTTCTCAGTTAATCAGAAAACTTCACTGAAGTTATGTAACAGAAAATCTTGGGAGTGTTGTAAATTTCATTAAGAAATAAAGAGATCTGGATGTAGTATCACACAAATTTATATCTAACATCTGGGGGTGGATCTCGGTAAACTTTCTGCCAGACTGGTCTACAGAGGAAGCTCAGGACAACTAGATCTACACAGTGAACTGTTTCCAAGGCGGGGAGGGTGCAAGGGGGAAGAGAAGGAAAGGGAGAGCCGAAGAGAGAGAGAGGGAGAGGGAAAAGAGGAAAAACAAAATACACAAGTTTCATTTATTCACTTGCCAGTGAGGATTATTGTTTGTCATTTAAGGTCAAGGGGTATGTATTAACACACTAACTCAAACTGAAAAAAAAAAATCTATTGAAAGTTATTCCATTAAATATTTTTTAAATAGGAAAATAATTTTGAGAATGAAAAAAATCACAATTTATAAAATTTAATAGGTATATATTTGTTTTAAACATATTTTGTTTTTCTTTTTTTATTGATTTTTATTGAGCTCTACATTTTTCTATGCTCCCCCCAAAAGAATATTTCATAGGCCTACTGAGTTTATTGAATGTATGAGCAAATCATTTCTCATTTATCAACACATAGTCTTTTAACATTTTGTTATAACTTTTATTTTTAACACAGTTTTAATTAAAATATAAGTTCATCACTTTCTCCATTCCCTTTCTTTTCTCCATCTCCTCCCCAATCCCCTCCCTCAAGGCTCTTTCCTGTTCCCTACTCTCAAATTAACAACTTCTTACTTAATTATTATTGTTGATGTGTGTGCGTGTGTAAATATAAAGATACAACCTGCTGAGGTTGTTTTTGTTTTTCATATCTGTATGTTGTCAGGGATGACCACTTTGTACTGGATATGTCTACACTGTGACTCCTGCATCTGTGGCTAAGGGAACATCACAGAAGGGGGGGCAGAAAGACTGTAGGAGATAGAACACCAGGAAGTCTAGGATGAAACTGTGTCTCATAAAAATGGCTACATAAAAAAGATCGAATCACTGGTGATATCAATAGACATTCTAAAGTGGAAAAAGGGAACCTCACAGGGTTACACCCTCAATCAATGAACTACATTCAACTAGTTACTCCAGATAGAGGGAGAGTTAGCCTTTTCTAGGGAAGAGCTCCCTTTACTGGTTACCCAATAAAAGTGATCAGCCCTGAAACAAACAGTCTCTCATTGTTTCTCTTTATTTGATAAAGCATGCTTTACAAAGTTCTATATAAAAATATCCAGTGTGTCTAAAGATTTAATCTTGGGTGACTATAAACAGTCTTGTGTGTGTGCACGGACACATACACACATTAAACTCTGTGTTCTTTGGGCAAAGGAAATCAATGAAAATTACTGGTAGACAATTACCTCTGCCAAGCTGTGATCCACTATAATCTAACAATGACATATGTTTTCAATCACATGTGTTTCAACATTTCATATTTTAAATGTGTCAAATTGTTTTGATGACATTAGGTTCTATTACCTGAAAATATTACCTAAATTACACACACATACACACACACACATATATATGGATATATATATATATATAGTATTTATATTAAATATTATGAGAGTCATTCAGTGGAAGCAAACATTTCGATACCATTATTTGTTAACAGGCAGGCTTCTCTTTTCTCTTGGGTAATAATTATCACTACTGCAAGATAGAAATTGTTTTGGCAGTGGACAGGAAAATGTTCTTATTGCTAGATTGAAACACTTGTGAGGTTTTTTCAAGGTGGCGTAGCTTTCCATCTCTGAATAAGCAGAAATGCTCATATTTTCTTCTTAAGAAATGTATTTACAAACTATAAGACAAGCAGGTTTATTTCTAACTCATGTATATAAACAAATTCAGATCTGACTTCCAACCTGCAAACTGCCACATTTTCACACAGTTCTCCTTGGAATCAATCTGTGTTCCCGACTGTTTTCTTGGGATTGTCACATACATGTCATTCTTTTCTCTTTAAACCTCAATAAGCTTTTTTTCCACCCTGTTTCAGTAATCCTTACCTTCTAATTTATTTTCTTCTAGTGGTTTCACTGATCTCTACTTCAAATAGATATATAACCAACATCTCCCACTGACTTCTCGGGAGAGAGGATAACTAAGAGCTGTGACAAAATGATAAAGTTCCAGCTTCACAATTATTATCTAAAAGAAGAAAACTTTCAGATTTGACTTGACCCGTGGTTACTGGTTATGTGTTACAATGATCATCATTTTATGGCTTTATGGATGCATCAGGATTTCTATGATGTAGATGCTAAGGTGAGTGAGAGAAGATGGAAAGGGAGGTGAAGAAAAGAAAAAAAAATGGATCTAGTTTGGAACGTAAATCTGACCTAATTATCTGTGCTTCATCTTTTGAAACTATTCAGTCAGCAAAATTACCTGAATCCCCATGTTATTTAAGAAGCTTCAAGGTGAAGCTCTGAGGTGTTGAGCCCGGACAGCACAGCTAAGTCAGAGAGGCAGCGGCAGTACCCGAACTGAAGCATTTGTTGTTAGGAGATCTGAATCCACTCTCCACTCGGAATTAAGACAATGATGCAGACTTATTGAGGATGGTTCAGTAATTTATGTTAATCATAATAAACTGAAAAGGAGGTCCATTGGAGAGGATGGGGAGAATGGAAGAGAATTGATATAATTTACATTACAACTTAAAAAATAAATAATAAATATAATATAAATAATCTGAATAACTGAAGGACTAGCTCTTTGAAGACATCCTATTCTAAAATTATACAAAGCCTTCATTCAAGTTCAAAAGCAATTTTCCTGTTGCAGCTTTTGTTGTTTTGAATAATTTCCACATTGTTTGCTTCATAGTAGGGAAAAGCAAAAGTCACTGAATCCTTCCTACAGATACTTGACATCATTTTCCTCTCACTGCGCTAAGTTGTGTATGTGTGGATGAGCAATGTGATCAAGCAAGTATCAAGACTACAACAAAAGCACGGTATGTACTCAATCACACACCACTGAGGACACACGACTCTACTCACACAATTATAAAAATTACTGATATTCTGATCACAGATAGATAGATAGATGGAGTGATGTAGGTAGGTAGCTAGTTGATAGATAGATAGAAAGATAGATAGATAGAT